>DWKL01003056.1:0-11925 GCA_018249415.1 Phareas burnsi | reverse complement strand
ATAATTTTCTTATTTGTGAACCTTCCTTGTAGATACTTGGTTTAATACAGATAAATTATTATTAAATTAAAATACGATATTAGGTTACATCTGCATTTGCATGCATAATAAATAAATACATACCTACTATAAAACAAAAATCAGGGTTATTTAAAAGTATAGCTATTTTATTTGAATAAACGACATTAGATCCACTATTTGGTCTTTTAATGTTCCATAACCTTCTACTACTCTTTTACACATCTTTTAAGATTATGACACCCAATAGCCACCTTGTGGTCTCAGAAAAGTATTTATATGCAAGTGTCTAAATGTATCTATTTCCCTACGTGCTAATCGAGCAAATTTCTTTTTAATACAAATTTAATTTAAATAATACATACTTTTTAATACATTTCTTCAAATTGCCTCTTACAATATATTGTTGAAAAAACATTTTGAGAAAAGATCATTATGCGCTTACACCTCTTAATATTTTTTGTATTTTCGAGATGACATTAATGTTATAGAATGCTGCTACGCTTGTTACAAAATAAATTTGAAGAAGAATTTTATCAAAACATCTATCTTAATTTCCTTTAGGCTTGCCTAAGTGCAAAAGGTACACAACCCGTTAAATCGCCCTGCAAGTCTTGTTATTAAATTACAATTCAAATCATTAGATTTTTTACTGAAAAAATATATTCAGTTTTAACTGAAAAAATATTTGATTTTAAATTTAACAGATTTCTATGAAATATTATCCGGCGAATAAGTATTGTTCGATTTAAAATAAACAAGAATAATAGTTAACATGCCCATCAAGAATGTTTAACCCATTTTATATTTGTGTCGAATGACTGCAAATTTTAAATTTTAGTTCGTTTCTACAGCGCCCAAATGAATACCGCCAGTTCAAAAAATATGCCAAAGTATTATGTCGATATGCCGAAAATAATTGCGTATACGTTACTCGATCATTTTGGTGAAAATGGATATGGTGGCAATAAAGTCTATTTTAGTTGCATGATGAGATTGCAGTTGTACATTAAGGGATATTCAAGAACCAGTGTCAGTAAAATATGTTTATTAACAGGTACAACAGTAGGAAATACAGTATTATTTCACATAATAAATGTTTTAAAGGTTCAACAAAGTTATTTTAGTAAAGATTTACAGGCGTGTCTTTAGTGAAGCGCTCGATCAACGTGGACGCAACGATTTGTGTTGCATAATACGCAGTGTTTGCAAGAAGCGTTTGTCCCCTGTAGTTGCTTCAATAATTTCTTTGAAGATAACTACTACAACATTGCAAGGTCTCAAAGTATTGAAATTGTTTCTCTCAGCAGTTTATTTACAGGATCTGGAGGTACAATCAAGAGTATCGACGATATAAAGATTACCTGTATGTTGATTATGTGGATGTAAGTGTGTTACTTGCCACAAATTTACTAAGCTCTAACTTGATAGTAGTAAAACCAAACGTCGATAAACAGAACGCTATTGTACAATCATTGAGTGAACGCAGCAAACTGTAAACTGAGCACAAACGCGGGATTGGGGCGAACGCCTAACGAAACATCCAAGGCGCTCGCAAATAAGTACTGTGATAATCTCCTAGTGCAGGATTTCCCAAACTTTTCCTTTTCAGAATTTACAAGTTTAGCATTTTCTCTCACAAAAATTAAAACCACAATCAGAAGTTAACAACGTTTTTTTGACAACACTTTTGCCACTATCACTTATTATGTTAAAAAATATAAATGTTATTTCTTCTTGTTTCCAAAGAGAAACGGGAAGAAGAGAAACGAGCAGAAAGGCAATCACTCGCGCGAACGCGAACGCCTGTCCTAGTGGGAAACTATCTCATATCAATTAAAATCTGTTGAACCTAGCTCTCCTTCTCATTCTGAGAGGAGACCTGTGCGCAGCAGTGGGACATTAAATGGTCGATGATGATGATGAACCTAGCTCAATAACGTACTTAAGAAACTTGAAACACTTTTCTTATATTGCGTTTGTTTTATAATAATATAAATCCTAAAAAGTATTAATAATCTGAAAGCAATATATGGTAATGTAGTTAAGTATAATTTGAAAAAAATAAATAAAGCTAACTACTACTTGTTGATCGATATTTAATTGTTAATATCGTAGAAATACTTACGCTATTCGCCACACGAACTTATGATGTCTAATACCTACATTCATAAAAATTCTGAACTACTCGAGTTTAGTTTTTATTATGGTTCATTGTCATATTATTTCACTTTACACACAGGCAGTTAACAGGCATTCCTGGATATCAAAGCCACAGCAGTTGTGTTCCTGACTTTGAACATTAAAACTGTTGTTAATGCGCCTTATCAGTAATGATAGGACTAACATAGTATATATAGTTTTAGGACTTTTTGTATGTGTTAAATGTATGTACCCAGCTTAAATTTATGAACTAATAAGATAAGTATGTAAGTTATGATTAGTACTGATATTGTATATTGATATATTGTATTATATATTATGTGTATGTATATATGACTTTTAGTTTTATTTACACTTATGTAAGCACGATTGTAACGATTGGACGTCACTCTACGGACCTTAGAGCGATGGTGAAATTAAGCGCGAATAATTGAGAATATACTTAAAACTTTTATTTTTTCTTAAAAGCCTAAACGACTAGTTTACCAACACTATGAATATCTATTAATTTAATTTACATTTTATTACTATAGCCACAATACAAGAACGGCGGCTAATCGCCAAAAATGGAGAGGTAATTACGATCCGCGATCTCTCTCAAGAGTGTGTGACGAGAAAATGATACGTGTAAAATAAAAAAGATTTCGATATCACAGATTTTTATACAGACTTATAAAAATACTCAGTTAAGCATTCGTAATATGTTGAAATACAAAATAATTAACCGAATTAAAATAAAAACAGTCTTATATAAACATTACAATCAAAATAAGTCGTTTGTAGTGTTACCTTAGACCTAACAATTATTTACTAGACACCTAATTACAAATCACATTAAACATGCATAGATATATCTCTATTAGCTCAAACATTTTACATTAGCACGTTACCAGGAGTCCTTTAAACATTTTTGTACACATAGAATCATAGGACTTTTACGAAGTAATGGTTTGCAATGACCACTTAACGTTAGGTGGGCTACATGCTCATTAGCTACTTCCAATACAAAAAAAATGTGCTCTATACATGGGGTATATGTTAAAATGGGATCTAAATCAGTAGGTATAACATTTGTAAAAAAATTTAACATTAGTCATATGAAGATGGCGGCGTTTATTTACCAAGAATTTATTTATTGCCCTATCTTACCTTTATAATACATTCATAATTATAATAAGGAAGTTTAATTACGATAGATATTTGTTTCTGTTATTTTTGATATACATGTTGAAATATGTTATTCATAGACCTTTCCTTATCCAGTCCTATTCACTGAAGTAATTTCTATAAAAATCTTGTCTGCTTTGTCTAACAGTTTATGGCACTCTTTACGCCTACTAATAAGATTAGTGCTTATATTCTTTTAAAAACAAGTTAAAACTCAACACTTGTCACATTTTGTTATTTTCATCCTCAACTTTTTTGATTCACTTCTTTCTCCTCGCTTTGTCAGTATCACCTTCATGAACATTATGTTTGCGTATTTTTAATTTCTATCATATCTTTCTATCATAGCGCTCTATCCTACAGTCGTCTGAAATATACCTCTTTCAGCGATAAGACCGCCTGTGGTGTTCGTGTACGCTAAATAGTGTTTAATTTAAATAGTGTTTTGTATTATCTTGTATATATGTTACAGTTACAGATAAATAGTAGAACTATAGTTCGTTCGGCGATATACTAAAGCCGCCCTCGCAATCTTTCGTGAAGCAAGTCTTGTGTTTCAGTTGACGAGGTGTAGTTGTTAGCTACACTTACAAGCGAGGCGACCATCAGTCCTCAGGAGTAGAGATGCGGAGTAGCAAATCTACGTATGACCTTAGATAGGTTTTAGTTATGTTTGAGGTTAAATGTGTCTATGGGCTGCAGAGACGGCTACAGAGACCACTTAACATCAAGTGGCCTGCGAGCTTGGTTGCTTCTATTTAAAATAAAAATAAAAATGCGTGAACATACACTTAAGATTTTGTTAATCGTTAGGTTAGGCTAATATTATTTTATCTCATCTTTAAACCTGTTGAACTCTAACTTAAGTCTAACCACGCTATTGGATAAGGTATAAACCAGTAAGCAGTTTCTTAAAACTTTATCTTATGATATTCGATAATAGCTTGGTGCAATGGACCCACTCGCCCGCCGTTTGCTGCCGCGCCCGTCTTGCTTAGGTTTACATTGTCTATTTCGTGCCAACGGAACCTAATCAATTTCTATTAATCAAATTAAATCATGTTTAGTTCCTCATAACGCTCAGATTGAAGAACAACAAAGTGAAGGTATACAGTTACATTTACGGTGTATCACCAAAAGCGTCATGAAAATAACCAACTAGCTTGGTGGACGATAACATACACCGACGTATCCTGAAACACATTATGCTTCAGATATGTACACTAAAGTATTACATTTTAATAATTAGCTTTCGGCTAATCTTCAATTTAAGCGCTTTAAGTTGAAATAATTTATCGCAAAAGAACATGGTATCGAACATTAACGTACGGTCAAATCTAAGCTTAAAATTTATATTCACATTTATCTCTAACTGTAATATATACACAAAATTTCACGTGAATACGTATTATTACCATCTCTTTTTTTATTTATCTATCATAGATAATCAACAGACGATATTGAATGTTTAGAGCTACAGTCCACGCAATTTACGATAGCTCACCACACTGCAATACAGAAGAAAAATCTAAACGTTTACATTTAAAATCTTTGTTAACAACTGTTTTATGAATTATTTGGGTTCGTTATAATACTTCGCAGGCGGTCACTGATCTGCTGTCGGATATCATTGGACATCTTAGAAAATCTATTAGATAGCTCGCCTTTTCTCAACACTGCCTCGCTCTCTTCATCTAATCCATTACTTTGATTATCTAGCTTATTAATGTCGGTAATCTGAAAAATAAAATTATATAATAACGATTTGTTTATTTTATTTACAATACCGTAGTAACTTTTACCTTTTGCATTAAGAGCGATATTAGAGTGTCACAAATTAAATTTAAACGAGAATATAATTTTTCACTCCAGAAAAGCAGTAACTAGACAGAGGGTCACTAGGCGGGTGTTATATATATTAATATGATATTTTTTGAACATTTTGTATTTTAATTAAAATGGCTTGGTTACCTTTTTATTTAAATTGGCTTACTTCATTGATCTTGATCTTGATCACTTATTTAATTTTTTGTTAGATATAATTTGTATTTAAGCAGGAAGCAACATGATATTCACGTGTTAGCAGTGCAACGGCTTTATATTTAAAATTAATCATAAAAGCATATTGATATTTAAAGCTTACACTTATTACCATCTTTGTTTCTTCCTTCTTTATTTTGTTTGAAGATGTCATCGGCAAACGTGTTCCACCTTCAGAATCATTTTTGTTATTCAAACGTGCTGCGATTTCAAATTTATGCATTAGCCCATGCTTTGTTAAGACCTGTTTAATATAATATATTCATTATTAATAAGAATAATAACAACAACAACGATAAATAAAAAAAGAACAAAATTACGTTCATTTAAATAGTAGATATAAATTGTTTGAACGTCGGGTTCGGATTTTAAACAGTTTGCATCAGATTTTATTCTGTTAAAATTTAATTAACTAAAAACGATACGGACATAGTGTATAATATATTTGCATTTCAAATGGTTATGCGCTCTAACAGGCAAAATAAACAACATTATAAAATATATCGGCGAGCTAAGGAGATTGAAAATTTTCAACGTACAAAATATGAGAATACAAATTAGTAATGATTTCATTGTATATAATTAATTTATGTTAATGGAATTTATAAAAATATTTTACTTATTACTTACGTAATCTGGACCTAAGTCTTCCTGTTTTAACTTTTGTTTATTTTTTAAATCCTCTTTTGTCTCCACTACACACCAATTTGGATCCAGATGTTTAGGTACATAAATTTTCCGAGAAAGTACCCTGAAAATGTTTTAATTTGACAATTGTAAATGTAAAACAATACCGATGTTTATTTTTATACATTTTTTTCATTTACTACTATCGAATCGATTTCCACTTCGTCCCGTTAGACTATATATGTACTTACTTTCTAACATAAACTTGTTTATAATATCACATAAACTCCGAAATAATACTTACTGATTAATTTTTGCAAATGCTTCTTCTTTTACATAAAATTCGGTATATTTAAATCCTGGAAATTCGAAACTTAAATGTTTGTTCGCATCTTGCCTTCCTGAAATCCATCCTATATTTTCTACGTTTTTGGAAACAATGAACACATCATTCCAACATTTGATTTTTGAATCAATTTCTATATTACAGTAGTCTTCATCGTCAGAAATAACATATACATCAGCGCTAGGTTCAATGCATTCTACAGAGTTGGCAAGAAAATTTTCAATATCCATATGAATATCATTGTCAGTTACTAGAGATATGTCATCATAGTTATTGCCTGTAGGTGTCGATGTACAACTAATTTTATTTTCGAGAGACCTTATATTGATTTCTTCGGGTTTTAGGACAAACATACCGCCTTCTTTATTAGCAAATTTTCTTATAGATCGCTTGGGACGTGCACTATTGGATTCCGGGCATTCATCTATAATTTTGATTTGAGGTGCTATTTCTGCTATCGGTCTTTTGTGAGGCGTATTTATTGATGTAGAAATTGTTTCGTTGTTAGGATATGTAGTATTTTTATTTGATTGTAATAATAATGATGACGCTTTACAAAGCAAAGGGTTTTTAGCAATTGTTACGTCTAAATCACGCGATAAACATTTATTTAATAGGAATGGTGTATTAGATATAGAGTTTTGTTTTTCGATCGGTACTGGTATTTGCTTCAAAAGTCCAGATGATGTAAGATGATAAAAGTTATTTGTTTTCGCAATTTTTATAGGTTTTGTTAGTTTAACAATTTTATGTTTATTGTCTGCAGTGCTGGATAAGGAATTTATATTTGATTCATTTTGTATAGAATCATCTAAAACTTGTTCATGTTCCAAATTAACATATGACATAAAAGATAACGGATTATCAATTACTCGCGAGTTATCAATCTTGTTAGTTGTAATCCATACTCCCCTGGTTCTTTTTTTCCCGCTGTACAAAGTAGATTTTATAGTTTCTATTCCCAAGGGCTCGTTTTTTTCATATGGTCCTATAAATACACAGTATTCATGTGCATTGGGTATTGCGTAAATTCCGAATTGGGGATCGCCAATTCCTTCGACACATTTGTGTGAAGACAATCTTACTGTATTTTCTGAAATACGAGCCACGTTTATGGCATTAATTATGCTCTCATATTTTACAAAAAATCCCTTTTTATAAAACTGAATTTCGCTAAAATCATTTTCTATAGTCATAACAAACCATTTCGACGTATCTGTATTCTTTTCTAGAGGAGGAGATAATGGCATATCGGTGGTTGATTTTGCAGGCGATACATTAAAATTAGTTTGATTTGGAATCGAGCATTCATCTATTTCTATAGACGATTCATTATAAGTAATTTTACTACCATGATTATCACTTCCACGTACTTTTTGAAGACTGCCAACGAATTCCCAACAAAAGTCTAATCCACGCAATATACACAACTGATCTTTTAAATTGTCTATATCGTTGGCTAATATACTTTTTACACTTTGTGGATATTTTTCCGAATCAACAATACTGTTTAGATTAATACAGGTATTGAAAAAAATATTTTTACTGTCAACAGCCAAAAATATACGAAATGGTCTTTTATCTGTAACAAAAAAAAAGTTCTTTCGATCGTGATATCTTTTTATTATAAAATCCCAGGGATATAGAGCAACTTTTCCAGCTTTTGGTGGATCTAAAGTTTTTTTGAAGTTGCCCTTACTTAAACGCTGTCCATACACTTTCAGAGTTGGTAATAGCCATGATTTTACGTTTAAATTAAGAGGACTATTATTACTTAACTCACTGCACGTTGGTACACTGTTAGGTAGCTCATTTTGAGTTTCATCTTTTGTTTGACTTAACATCTCATCTGTCTGATCTGGAACTGGAGACGTGGACAAGTCAATAATAGAGAGGCTATCAGATTCGATTTTAGCCTTCTTTCTATCCTCAATTTCATCATTCGTTAATTTTATCATCCTTTTAAGTAATCCGCTATCGTTCTTTTCCATTTCTTGTATTTTTTTGTTAATTTCTAAATAATGATTGTCACTATACTTTCGGCCACTATATTCTTTTGTTCTTGCACACTTTCCTTGAAAAGTATTTGTAAGCAAAGGTGTTTTATCATTATTTAATAATTTTTCATTTGCTTTGTCCATTATATGTATGTCTGAGCGCATTCGTAGCCTTAAAGAGCGTTCAATAGTTAATTTATCATTTTCAACATTTAAATCGACTTGAAAATTTTCATTTTGGGATAGTTTAGAAGTATCATTGTTATTTTCTATATATGTATTTTTTGTCAAGTCGCTTGATACATATCTTTCTGTGAATTTACCTTTACAAAAACACTTGTATAAGTTATGAACCATACACCAAGGCTCAATGTTGCCGCAGTTTAACTTTATATCTAATACTGACAATATTCTTTCAGTCTTCTTCTTTGTTTTCAAGCACATATTGCTATAAAAATCTGCATATCTTTTAGGGGCTTTCCAATTTCTCTTTTGAGATTTCAGCACAATACTTTTTTCACCCGAAAGCACAACAGTTTGATGAAATTTTTTTTCCTCTTTAGACAGTTTTAAATTATTTTCTTGATCTAAATTTACCAATTCTGGTATGTCATCCTCAAAACAGAAATTAGGATTATATTTTGAAAAATCGCACTTACATTCAAACATACATTCAATGCGACCACAATGTTTTTTTAAATGATAAGTTGAAAGAAGGGTATCACACACACATCCTAAGCTACAAAATGATTTACCACATGCATCAACTTTTTTTTTCTCCTCGGTGTCAGACAGTCTGATTACTGTTACGTCAAGCCTACCCAATTCTCCTCTTTGTTTAGTTTTATCTTTAGAATGAGTATTGAAACCAGTAACAACATCTGCATCAATTTCCCTGAGAGAATCTTCTCCACTATACATATTATTTTGTAGTATATTAATTTCAGTAGAAATCAACATTTCGTCCAACATATTTTTGACTTCCCTTATTATCGTTTCTTCGTTCTCTGTGTGGGAAATGGGTAGTATTCGTCTCTGTATTTGGTCGTAATCAAATCTATCAATACCATTTCGCATTAATAGTCTGCTTTGTTCATATTTGTAATTTAGGTTAAATGTTACGCAACAATCTTTGTTTAACTGAATAGCGCGTCCATTTACTTCTGTTCCTAGCGTAGAAATCGCAAACTCTGCCCATTTAGCAGATATAATGCCATTTACATCTCTTAAGTTGTGTAAAAAATTTGTTATAGATGATTCTAAAGGTTTACCAAATTCGGGTATGATGTCCAATCCAGTTTTTGGGAGATGTGCCAATTGAATATTACCAATATTATACTTTTGATACGACATGTCAAGGTATTTTTTTTTTGAAAGTGGGCCAGGTTTAAATTTTATATTCAAAGAATGTTTTAACAAATTTTTCTTTGCGGTTAGATTACTTTTCTTAATCTGTCTCTGCAACAGGAATGTTCTTTGGATACCTAAGTCGTATTTACATATAAATTTGATTTTTCCTCCTTTACTTCCATTTACTTGAATACATTTTCCATTACATAATACATACTGTGATGGATGTACGTGATCATCAGGGTTAATATTTGTAACCATTTGCCATGCCATTCTGGATATTGGTTTATCAGTATTTAGCATATGTTTTGCCATTAGTTTCGTCTTCTCATCTTTAGACGAGCCGCCTCTTATTTTGCGCAATAAGATATTTTGTTGTTTTTCCAAGTCATTTTCTAAGGTATTATAGACGTCTTTCTCAAACACATCTCTTATATTTCTTACTGTTTTCACTTTGACTCTTACTTTTTTCTTTGGAATGAAGTATTTATCAGTTTTTGGTACAAAGTCGCAAGATAGATTTTTGGTATCATTTATTACTAGAGGAGCGACTGGATCTATTATTAATATATCATAAAGATCATTTTTCAATTTACTATGGGTTCTTGTTATATCTGACCCAAATACTTTATTCTGCGCCATTTCTTCTTAAACATTGAACTGAAAATAATAACCTATAAATAAATTCTTTTCCGTCTTGAATAATTATTGAAAATAACATATTATTTTTACGAATTGCAAGTAGCGAACGTACATAATGGTCGTTTATTACCGATCCCAAATAGGTCATAAATCTTATCTGAGAATATATGAATTGCTGCCCTCAATGAGTATCAGGCTTACCACGTTCTTTAAACTAGAACTCCGCAGGTTTACACTGCACTTATAAGATAGAAGTAGGCGTGGCGATGGTGTTCCCGCAATCAAATCACGAAGTGTTACCACCTTTAATATATCTATCATTTAGGTGCATTACAAATTTAGCGATTAAGAGCAGCAAGACCTTCACTGATATAATTTAATTAACCAACGTGTCGCCAATTCTGTTGTAGAATGTCAATTAGTACGAGGGTATCTTGACAAATAATAAGGCTAAGTTAGTTTACTATAATTATGAATATACCCGCTATTAAATAAAGCGCTTTTCAATTTCGTTGGTGTAAAAAAACTTAGAAAGCGGGCAGAAGAGGCCTTACTAAGAATTGGTAATATATGTTTTACAAGTATTTTTTATCCAAATAAAGGGTAAATTCAAATTGATAATTCATTGAGTGATTATATACAAAGATTAGTAAACATATTGTACGCTTTTATTTTTAATTTTAGTTATTAATAAAGCGCGTGAGGAAAAAGACGGACAACAACAAAAGAAACAATACCATTATGTTTGCGATAGGGCAATGACTCTTAAAATATAAAAAAAATATACGGGATTGATATTGACGTCACGATATTGTTTACAGTCATGAGACGGAGAATGAATAGATTTCAATTCATCTTATTGCTATTTAATTTTATTTATTAAATTAATAAAATGTTATTTGAACCCAAAAATACAAACAATTATACAACTGTCTACCTATTTATATTTAATTAATGTAAAATATTGTATACAGCATTCTCTGGTAGCAAGTATATATAAATTTATGTACCTATTGTTTGCCATACGAAATTTTTGAACTAATTCACCTTATGTAATTTAGTATCATCAGTGGTAAAAAAAATTGAATTCGTTTTTAAGATACGCAGGTTACATTAAAAGCAAAACACTTCGATTGTCACTACACTTATTTTAAGACAGCGGTGTGAACTGGTGATAAATGCGACTACCGGCGATATTCCGGTGTTTTCAAGATGGCGTCTCTAGAGATTATATGGTGTTATCATAAAATCACGAAATTTGTCCGAAAAAAAGTTATTTTTTTAGGCGAATAAGTCAAATATTATTACGTAGTAGAAAATACCAATATAGTCCAGTAGCTATTGGGGATTACCAAAGAAACCGGTTTATTTAAACTCTGTGAAATTCGGTGAACACCGCTACCTTATGACAATTGGACATCTTTGTCGTAGTCATCATCTACTGATGAATAAGCCTTAATGAAATGTATGTTACAAAGTATCACATTTATCATATAATTAACTCTTATTTTTATTATATAAAAATTATGCTTCTAATAACAGCTAAAAATATTATCATAAGTAAACGAATAACGT
>DWKL01003055.1:0-11926 GCA_018249415.1 Phareas burnsi | reverse complement strand
CGTCAGCAGCGCGTCGCACAGCGCCAGCGCCGGGACTATGCCACATAATTTCGAAAATTCAGAGGTGCGTGCAGGATTCGAACCCTGGACCTCCAGTATGAGGGACTGGAATCTTAACCACTAGACTATCACTGCTCGTAAAAACAACGATAATATGAAACAATAAACATTAAACAAAAGTAAATGATCAATTTTGAAAAGCATACGTCATCCGTCGATGGTTTTCTATAATTACAGATCTAGTTCATCAGAACGCGTAAATAACCAACTTCATACAGGATATCCGCAGTACGAAACTGAATAAAAATGAGACAGCTTTATTAAATCAAAGGAAATATACACACCAAATTAGTATCGTGAAGCTCCATTGCGTATTCAATACAGGACAACATTTTGAAATCGTTGGGGAATTATTTTTCCAACAAGAAATATAATTATGTAACGGCTCTTTTGAATGATAAATATACGTTAGAAAGGATTCTAAGATTATCTTTTTGAATCTGCTATTATTATGGATATTGTCATACTGTTAAAATAATACACTATATCTATTATATATATCTCATCTACTCTAAAGGCTACTGGAAAGACTGACAGCCGAGGGGAAAGAATTATCCAAGAATTAAGTGATAATTAAACCAAACTGGTTATAAAAGGGGCACGAATCGCCCGACCAGGTGAACTGAAAATCTGAAGAATTGAGAAAGAAACCATTGTACTTAGTGAACAGAGGATCGGTCAAAGCCAATTAGAGGAATCCGATGTACGACAGTAGATTTTTATAAAGACTACAAATCGAAAGGCGATATTTAAAAAGAATTTTAGATGTAACACCACAAACCTGTTCCCGCCTGCAGAGTGCAGGGTGTACGAACTTCCTGTAGAGTATGGAGGAGCCCTTCGTGGCTGGCGAGAGCAGCCACAGCACCAACACGATTTTCACCTCATAGTAGAACGGGAACCACGAGAGGAACACGTCAGTGAATGTCTCTGTGCACGTGAACAGCGCGAACACTATCCAGTACATCATCCATTTTACCTGCAACATTCGATGAAATAAGTTTTTTGTTTGACTCACAATTTTTTTTATATGAGAAGAGTAGTGAACGAGTGTGCAGGGCACCAGATATTAACTGATTACTGCAGCTCTAGAACCCTTAAGGAAGAAGGCTTATCTAAGATTGCATGTAGATGCGTTACTACTCCTAAGTGCTAAGATGGTCGCCTCGCTGTAAGTGTACCCGACAACGATCCTGAAACAAAAATTACTTCACGGCGGATTATCAGAGCGGCGACGGTACCTCCCCGGACGAACTATAGTTCTATCACCTATCAAGTTTTATTGTTAGTTACTAAGTTATATATGTATACAACCGTATACAACCGGAAATGTTCACGCTACTACGTTCCGATCGGGAAGGTGTGGATGCTAATAGAATTAATCTGTCCTATATTTATAGCATAGATACTAATCGAATACATATCGAATATTGTACAGAAAAAAACTAGTAACTGGCGGAAGAGTTCTTGTGATTGAACGATTGAAATGGCATTGACATAAAAAGTAAACTGCTAATAGATTTTAGTTTTTACAACTGTTTTGAATTCAATTACGTTGTAGTAACCTCAATACTTCATAGAATAACACTTAAAACGTATCCTAACATTTGTAGTGTGACTTAAAGAGTTCATGCCAATTCTTCGCTTAGTTTTGTTGTGTATGATACATATGAACAAAAGAAAAAAATAACGTAGCCAACGTAGGTACGGCATAGGTATGTAAGACTCATAAATATCCCAAACGTTACCCGGTAGACGCGTAAACATTTCGGCAAAACAATACAGAAATATAACCCGAACACGCTACAACAATTATACGTAGGAACTAGAGACGAGGTAAAGGACACAATAAGAACTGAAGCGTTTCAAACAACTTGAGCGTGCCCCCGTGACAAGGCCGCAATGAACGGTGGTATGCTACACGTATTCCCTTTATCTCGCCTACAATGTGCCGATGTACCTATAAATTGAATCTATGGACCTATTTATTTATCTTATGCTGTAAATAATATAATATTTTCGTAAATAAAAATTTTCGGAAATGGTAAACGGTTTAGAAAGGTAAATTTGATGTTTCTGTTAAAGTGTTCATAAATCAAGCTTAGTTAGAAAATTGCACAACACAATAAATGATTAGTGGAATCTTATTGTCTAAGGGATGTATTTAATTGATTTATTCAATAAAGAAAGGTACTTACGTATTCTTTTAAGTTCTTCGTTCGTACAGCTTTATAGGATGCATAAGCCGGATAGAGTGTTCCAAATACCAATCTGCAAAACGGATATAGGATCAGATAAGAGATCATTCTTGGAGCAAACAATCCGGTCACCACGGCTAGCACACCGAAATTCGCGAACGTAACACTAGGGATGCATCTGCTCAGAGCCACCCCTACGTTCACCGCGAATCTGTTCCACACTTGTCCTTTCGGGTTGACGAAAGGGAAGTCATGGTACTCGATGTATGCTTCGTCGACGCTTGGATCGTATTTGACTATTTCGCCGCCTAAACAATCTGCGGTGACGACACGAGCGTATTCAGCCTCGAGCTTGGTGACAATGTGCCGAACGCTGGACAGTCCGAGACTCAGCGTTGGTAAACGAGGGTCGTCGTCACGGTTACCGCGCGCGCGGCCTACCTCCATGGATACCAGGATAACACATCTAACAATGATTTATTTACACTGAATTTATGATATTAATGACTGTCCGGGTGTGCTGATTTTGCACTCACTACAAATAGATGCGCACTGGCTTGATGTTCTATTAAGACTGGGAGCTAGTGATCACTCTCAGTATATTTTGCCTTCTATAAATCAAGATACAATATCAATGTTAAGATTCAAATTACATCTGTACTTTATGATATGCAATGTTACGGTTAATGTCGTTTATTCGTTCGTATTTGGATGATTGGTTAATGCGTAAGTATTCGCGAACTTCAACAGAATACGAGCTCAAGACTGCAATTACAAGTTGTAAGTGTTTGTGAATTTCGCTTAATTGTAATTGGCACAAAGGCGTGAGTAAGCAAATGTGGGGGAGACGAGAACAAGGATACGATGTTGCAAAGAGGTTGCAAAATATTTTAAGCTGGAAGATAAATCAATCCATCTATTTTCCCGTATATAAACCATCAATGAAAACATTATTCCTAACGATAGGGCCGTCCGTTTATATTAAACAAACACAAACAAAACAATACAAACAGATGACATCGCGGCCATTTAACATCGACATAATTTACGTATTTTTACATCATCCGGTCAGACTATTTTAGTTATATCCTACATGCACGTTCACGGCCTAGTGGAGAGCAAGTGTGCGTGACATTTTAACGAGGATAACTGCTAAAAAATATCTAAACTAGATATTAAACGTGACGCTATTGGAAGCGTTTGATATTAAAAACTAAGAAAATATATCGCTCAAGTGTAAGATTGCGATGTAATCATAGCACTAATATTTATTAATATTATACTGAACTATTTGTATTTGTCGTGACTACATTAGTCCGAGACATGATTTATTTGTTACATTTATGTAATTAGTTTAATCTACTAAATTTATTAAAACGAAATATTGTATTATCCCTTTGATATGGCAATGAGGGGATTTGTAACATTTGACATTGAAAGGCAGAGGGATTTTTCTAGACTCACGAATACTGAATTATTGTATTGTATGTATTGTTGAATATAGAATTTGAATCACGAAACTTTAGCTGATCTTTTACAAGGAATTATAAATATAATTAACGTAAAAGT
Organism: Phareas burnsi; assembly: GCA_018249415.1. Lineage (NCBI taxonomy): Eukaryota > Metazoa > Arthropoda > Insecta > Lepidoptera > Hesperiidae > Phareas > Phareas burnsi. The sequence goes on along the minus strand of DWKL01003055.1, from coordinate 8,099 downwards.
GTTGACCCCACTACGTACCCTAAAAGTAAAACATTTTTACCAATAACCGTGACAGAATAATAAATATTACCCATTAAAATTGTAAACCATAATTGTGTTCATTTTCAATTACGTGCCGGAATCTAGAAGTCCAATAAAAGAAGAAGGAAACAAGCGATGCAAGCGAATAGAATTCAGCGAATGATGAATAATAAATTGCCGGACAGCAAGGCGTACATTGCACCAGTTTATATAGCGCTACCCCTCTTCCTACGTACACTTAACTATTGTACAGGAGTGACCAATTGCCTGGACTCGGTTAGACTGGGCGACTTTAAAAATAAACAAGACAATTGCACAGCAGATGCACTTACATGTTGGTATTTGATATATAAAGAACAATCACGTATTATTTTGCTCTGATGCTAACAATGGAACGCAGTTGTTGCTTCTTAATCTTTCGCTACTAAAGAAATGAATAAATGTCTGAGACTATAACGTGTCCTGTAAATAAAATATCATATAAGCCCTTACCTAGATTGAAATTCTCAGTACGTCGCCAATACCATTTGAAATGTAACTAAACAAGTAACTTAAAGAAAATTAAGGAATATATACCAAGTTATTTATTATATTTTCACTCTCCCTGTGAAAGTCGGTTAAAAGTTGAGAGGAACGTCGATATTTTGTTATAACTAGAGCAAACAAGACTATCTATTTCAGATAGTGGAAAAACGAATATTTGTTTATCTGTGATGGATTTAAGTATTCGATTCAAAGCCATTAAAGACATGTGTGAGTATAAATCGATTTAAAAATATTTCATAGGAACGTGTTTTTCGTTTTTATTAAAACTGGAGAAGTAATTGCTTGTTTATATAATCATACTTGAATTTCTTTCGTCGATTATCATCACTTGCGAAAGCTTGAGTAATCCATTAGTGTATTGAGGATAGATAAAGGGTGGACCCAGGATGGTTTGATGCCCACCACAAAAATTTGGAGTTGCACATCACTTAATACATGGTAAGAATATCCGTTAGTGTTAGGCATTAATTAGCAGCCTTTTGGACAGCAATCAGTTTCTGCAATATACTGACTGGTGGTCCACAAAGCAGAAGTTTAATTGTAAATAAATAATTGTAAATAAAACCTCTAAAAATTCGGAGAGCAGCAAGGAAAGTTCTAAATTTAATAAAATATAAACAAATAATGGAATATATTATATTTATGTATTATTCTGTATGCACTAAACTTGCCTTTATTTTAAATTCTCCTTTTGTAGGTTTTGCTGGAAGCGATTTCTACATGGAATAAGCAATACCCTTGTACTATTTTTTCTAAATTTCATTGAGCATTAATGTGTTTTTGCGTGTACATAAATGAATGTTCATTTATCGGAAAGGTTTCAAACTGTACTACAATTGTTAACTAACACAATTGTGTAATAAATAATAATATTTTCAGCATAGAAGCAAACGTGGTTCTTAGCATAAAAGCGAGCGTGGTTATTGCCGCCCGTGGACATCTCTTATCCACCCCAAACAGGAGTTCTACATTAGATCGCCCACAGATAAATTGCAACGCGAATGACTAAGTTGGAATGCCTCGTGTCTATTTAATGTAAATATCTATTCTGGACAAACACTCGGGGTTTGTATACGTAATTTGCATGTATATTTGTCACTCACAATGCAAACAATTCTAATGTGAGCCTGTTGATATAAAGGGAGTAAAACTAATTATGCTGAGCTATAAACAAGGAACAAAAATCAAGCAACATGAAATTAAAGGCGCTTATATCGTCGATGTGTGCAAGCACGCATTTCATAGTGTGAGCCGAGTTTCATAAGACACAATCCTAAAATAAATAGACACGTAATTCGATCCTCGTGCCGCATATCTCCAAAAGTTAATTAAATTTTAATATAATCGTAGTAATTTCCATATATTTTATATATTGAATAACTGTAATGTTATATACTTGTATATAAATACTTAGTATCAGAAATACTAAGTCTTCATCTTCAGGATATAAAAAATATTAAAAAAAAATAGTGTCCATTCTAGTTTTACCATTAGGTGAATATTTTATAAAAAGGCATTTATTACAGAACAGAACAAAATCATGTCAATATCATAATATAGTTAATTCCCTATAAAACTCATTAATACAGGAGACGATTTGGAAAACAAAATGCGTTCGTACGATCGTCCCTTCCAACGGTGTTCTATATAAAAATCCATTTAGTTAAACTGGTAAAACGTGTTCAGTTATTTCACGTACGAAGTCTTCGTCATAAAATATTTTATTCGGGCCTATGAGTCCGTATAGAAATATAGCTCTCCCGCGATGGACGCATAGCATATAGGTCAAGAACCTCTATCCGGTTGTCGGTGCGCCCAAAATGCATACTGTGTGATGCTAAGAGTTGTATGCCTACTTATGAGTAAGTTGCTCGTAAAGATTAATTTTATGTCGAATCCTTATACTTATTATAATAATTTATATATTATCTAGATTAACTAGGAATTAAGGAAGTACTACTTTTATTGTAATTATATCGAAAACAGTTCAATGTAATTATGGATTTTATACCAAAAGATGAAAATAACACCAAGAAAATGTCAAAAATTGACAGATATTTCCATAGTATCCTAGGCTATAAGATACATAAAACTGAGTAGGTACATTTAATTAAGTTATTCGTACATCGTGGTATAAATTATACGCTTGTTCTTTGTTTCCTTTGTCTGAATGTTAATTAATCGAAGTACATGGCATTGGTCAATGAGTTTTAAACGTAAATGGAAATGGAACATCCTTACTCTACAATCCTTTGATGGAAAACATCGCTAGAGTTCATGAGATGTGCAGAGTTTCTTCACACTTTACTCAAAGATAGATAAAGTCCACTAACGCTCACGTGGTAGATGTGACATAAACTCTATATTCTGATAATAGACCAAAGACAAATGGACAGTATGGATTGATTATGATATATGGAAGATATATTTTTCTTTCTGTGTACCAAACGAGTCGTGTACGAAAGATAACCGAAGTGAATATCGCAGACTATGTATGAAAGGTACAGTTGCATTTCAACACAGGTGACCGACATTTCTAGCTCCTAATACGGTGAGCCTCGCAGTTTCGCGTCATCCTCCAGGGCCACAAAGTAGTGGGCACGGGCATACAATTACCTGTCAGTCAATCATCTATATTAGGTATGCAATATTGAATATAATTGTGCTGGTTTTGTTGTTGATATACAGTTTACGTTGATTACATATTGTAGTTAAGGTTCGTCCACAAATCCCAGAGACTTAATTTGCAAACACAGTTGCTAATGTTAATTCTATGGTCTCTCTGGTCTATAGATATAATTTGATATGTCAATTTAGTATCTGAAATTTGTGAACGGACAATAGAAGATTGTGTAAGACAAGCTTTATCGAATTAAACTAATCTCTTTTAATATATGCCTTTTGTATGTAATTGATTCGTACTGCGGCAACGAGAAAAAATGCAGGCAGTTTTGATGACTTATTTCAGGCGCAGTACGAAAGACGTCTGCAAGATTGGCAGCTATTGCGGCACTACCACCAGGCGCCCGGGATTCGATTTCCTAAACACCTCGATAAATATCTTAATATACATAAATCCGTTTTAACGTTGACTGTGCACTTTTCTTTGTGTTATTGATGTTTGAAGAGTAGCAAACGAGCGTGCAAGCCACCTGATGTTTAGTGGTCACTGCAGCGTGTAGACTAAAGTTCTATATGAAGTCGAACATAGATGTCCCTACTATTCCTAAAGACTAAGATGATTGCCTCGCTTTAAATGTACCCAGCAACCACACCTTTCCAACTAAAACACAAGAATCGCTTCACGATGGATTATGAGAGCGGCGGTGGCACCTCCCCGAACAAACTATAATTCTATCATGTTTCAAAATATATTCTTATTATTATTTATCGTTACTTGATCCTATTCGTTTTGTTTGACCCAATTTGTATTTAGTAAAATTATATGGACAACAAGTAGCATTTTTGTTTATATACACTTAAATTAATAAACCCCTTTTCTCGCTTAAAATCTAGTCTTTAAAGGTTCACGTAGTATATTATTCTTGCACCTTAACATCAATCATTTCATTATCTCATTGTATCTGCGACGTACTATTTGCATATGAAGTAAGTACGTACTCGTTCAATTTGCTCTTGTTAACAGTAGAATCTCAAATATTGCACGTGTGTGTTAAGAAACTCAATAACGCGATATTAAAGCTTCCTGTGCATTGTAGCCAGTCACGCGTTCAACCATCCATTATAATTTCAAATAGCCGCTGTTGAAACTTGCCTATAACTGCGGCCTTTAGTTTGGGGAAAATTATCAATAATGTAACTGATACATTGATTACGCATAAGGAAACTCATACTGATATAACGCATAATGCAACTTTGTATGAAAATGTTGACTATTGAGAAATGTAAACGTAGAATTCACGTTTGTGTGAATGTAGTGTGTGCATATGAAGATTGTATAAATACTAACTTAAGCGTGGCAGTGTGTGTCCCCCCCCCTCCGCCCCCTTGTCGAACTACGGGGACATCACTGCTTAACTTAATTTTGTCAAAGAGCAACTGCATTCTGGTCTGAAGAGTGCGATAAAGTAGATACATTTACGGCATTCTAACTAAATCCTTAATGGTCATTTTTATCAGTCTACGGCAGTCTAACTAAATTCTCAATAAGTCATAAATAAAATCCTTAATCCTCAATACAGATGTCATACCTATGCATTTTGGTATATACAGATGTATATACTACTACCTACTACAAGAAGACAGAAAGCCTTTGCCACTTCTATTACAAAAAAAAACAATAAAATCTAATGTACTAATTTGAACGTATAATCATCCTTTATTCACAGCTAATGTAATTGACGTGTAAAGCTTATAATAATATATAATATTGATATGGACATGAGTCTATTTCAGTACAAATAATCTGCAGTTTGTAATGTTATGTACTCGTTTAGCTGTCAGGTAAGTGACTAGAATAAATTATTATCTTTATATCTTTGTATATTTCAAAATGTCTGCGTTCGAAATTTTACGATATGGTTGTCACTTTGATACCTATATGAAATATTTCGAGCTTTATCGACCATTATAAAAATAAATATTCACCTATGTGACTTTAATGTGTTTATGAGTTTATAGCCACGATAAACTTTAAGGCGATACACATTTTTGGTTTGATTATGACCCGAAGTCCGAAATGTAAATTAATTACGCGTAAAGTATTAAAAAAGTGTCAAGTAATAAGGAACAAAAATGTTAACATTGTGGATTTATCTTATCTATAAAAAGTGAGTATATTGTAAAAGTTTTTATCTATAAATTCGACGCATTAATTCTTTGTGCACTTTAATATAATAAATAATGAATTAATAAAACAATTGATAATAACAGTAATGATCAAGTAATTACTTTAGTTTTTACCCATAAACTGGTGGATACTATATACCCACAAGGTAATGCGATATGCCTGTATTCAGCGACCATAGGATAATTATGGCAGTTGGTATTATACGTATTTACGATCTAACCTACATTTGTGAGTTCAGCGTTCCCTACATATCGAACGCGTAAGCCGATGCTGTGGACTAATTCCATCACACATATTTACACTGCTTTTCTTACAATGACTCATACATTCCGTCAAGGGATTGGTCTGATTTATCATGAAATCGCAAAAATATAAAAACAAAGAAAACCTATGATAACTGTATATATTTACATCAAATATATATAATTTACATTCATTACAATTAAATTAGATATATATGACAACTACATGATTCTCGTAATATATAGTTATTCTTATATCGAGTTTCGTCCGCGAAGACATTAATAAATGGTACAGAATACGTCACCCACGAAACTGGGTAAAGGTGCGCGTTTTACAGTCGAGGCTTTACCTAAAAAGGCAAGACAAGAGGACTCAATAAGAACATAATATGTCGGAGTCAAGGTGTACGACCTCCAGACGCGCGAACAGATCGAGCACACTCGGAACAGACACTAATAACTGGTATAAGCGAACACCGATTGACAATAAATGAATCACACTACAGTTAGGTGTCAACGCACTTCACTCGCTTTGCTTGCATAGGACAACGGTAGCGCGAGCGCCACCCGCGGTCGTCAGACTACTGCATCAGAGGCGAACGGCCAGCGGCAGGCAGCACCGAAAATAGCACCCGGCAGTGCAACTGGGCGCCCTAATGACGAATGCCGGGACACAGCGAACCCAACACTTCTTTGTTCCAAGCACCAGTACAATTCCGTTCCAACAATCTCTCGACGCAAATACGCAGCTAAATTGAACTAATCCCGAATACGACAGTAACTGTATTCATCAACGAGCACTTTAATCTTATGTATGTTTTTATGAACTTGATTGTTAATGAACACTGTTCTGTTGTAGGGTTTGACAATGTCTGAAGGTGAAAATGAGATTAAAAAATAAATTCTACAGTGCTGCCAAATTTCAGTATACGAAACTGTTCTCATATAAGAATAATTGGATCTATGCCAAATATAAACTAAACTGTGGCTAGGTGGCTAGTTAGAAACATTCTCAAAGCGTAGATTTCTGTTGCAGGGTAGTGAATTAGTATTATTATACGAAGAGATATATTGATGTGGTTAACCATTTGGATTATAAGTAGTTATAAAAATGAATGTGCATTAATGTTACATTTGGTACAGATTTTTATAATGATTTCTTTTTTTTGGCAATTTTTTAATTTCCACTCGAATTAATAACATACAAACTATTTTATATAAAGTAAAACATCAAATGTATTTTTATAAAGGAGTATTTATCGTAGGTTGATCATATGTGCACATGCATTCCCTTGCACGACTTTACAATTTTTATACATAACCCAAAATTATACTCTGGCCAAAAATTGGTCTGCTTCCTCTCTGAAATCTTCTACGTTTGAATGAAAACCCTGTCAAATTCAATTCAACCATACCCAAAATAAGCTCAGAGTGACCAACAAAAAGTAATATATTAGTATCATTAAAAATTGTAAAACTTTTCATAGTTCCACTCTGAAGGCATATCCAGAGCCACAACTATTTCTGTCTTAAAGCAGTTATGTTAAATACTGCCGTGTTCTGTATTTAAGGGTTTGACAGTAAATTGACACATACCTGAGGTGCTTTAACTTGCTCCACGAGGATAGCAAGATGCCTATACCCTACCTCAGTTACTTGGCGTTGTTTTCAGATGTCCAGGGACAGTAGTGACCACCTTCCAGCAGACTACATGCTTGTTTACTAACTCTATCATAAATAATTATGTATATAAGTATATCATCTATGTTTAGCATGATATTGATGATCCTATTCCACATTGTCCGTAATGTTTTCTGTTTATATTATAAGGTTTTTATTTTCTTAACAAGTTCTTCCTTCATTTAGTTACAAAATAATATAAATTAGGAAATATTTCATTTTACTGAGTTGACCATACCTTAAATTGAAATAATTATTTTGACTTATCAATATCCAATTTCAAATCATTGACATCATTTAATGAATAGTGGCATGTCCAAAACTTTCATGCCAGATATTGTGTTATAATAAATAGCTTAATATGCATCACCATGTGATGATGGATATTGAGGTATTTATTACATTAATAGAACTAATATTTATGTATAATATCCTTAATAACATGCATAAGTAAATCTACATTTATACATGAATTGTTGATAAATTCAATGCAGCACATTAGATTAACACAAATACTTATGATAATATATTTATAAAGAATATGGTTCCATTGTGATAACTCAGTAAATAATTAAATAAGATGATAAACAAAGTGGACATCGTTTATAGGCTCCGCAACAGATATCCAAGGGCCGCAGTGATCAATAACATCTGGTGTACAATATACTTACTAATTTTCATTTACTTTACTTCAGTTGTAATTTTGTAAAAAAATACTATGTAAATATATTTATTACTTTTATTTTACTTATAATTATTGTAAAATAGATAGGTTAACAAAAAGAAGTATTTTGTGTATG
>DWKL01003054.1:0-11926 GCA_018249415.1 Phareas burnsi | reverse complement strand
TTCTGTATGATTTGGAATGCGTCAATGCCCTTCACGTGTGCGAAGACTACACTGGCGTACGTCATGATCGGTCTTATACAAGCTTTGTAAAGTGTCACTTTATTACGAAGCGACATTTTACTCTTCTTGTTGATCAGAGAGTAGAGTCGCCCCAGTACGAAGGCGGCCCTGTTGCGCGACAATCTAATGTGCTGAGCGAAATTTAGCCTGCTGTCAAGAGTGACACCCAGGTATTTGACCGTTTTGGTCCATGGGATCGGTGTGCCAAACATTGAAATTTGTTTCAGTGTTTGGCGAGCTAGGTCCTGTCTACCGCGGATGTAGTGGGCCCTTCTAGTGAAATGGACGGCTGCGCTTTTGTCTGGATTTACCTCGATCCTCCATTTCCTGAACCATTTGCCTAGGGCGTTGGCCGCGGATTGAAGTTTCGAGGTGAGAATGTTGAGTCTGGGCTGAGTGTAATATAGTGCGGTATCGTCCGCGAATAGGGCTAGTTCCACGTTTGGATGGCGCGGGATGTCACTGGTCTACAGTGAGATTATTGAGTATGCTAGTCTACCGGTATAGCGGTCTGATACAGTCTCGGGTTCGATGCCTGGCAAGGCAGATATTTAAAACAAAGCCAAAGTCAAAATATTTAATCAAGACAATGATCTATATAATTGCAGTCATTGATACTAATAATAGTAATTTATTTATTCAAGAAACATAAACTTAATTTGGTAACATAAATATTTAGGCTTACATATGATAACTTATATTGTATTGCAATTTAAATAACGGAGAGAAATCAGATATATCACTTCTTACGCACACATACACGACAATAAGTGATAATAATTTGCAGTTTAATAAATAAATGAGATTGTATAGTAAAAGTTAAGCAACGTCGGGTGCGGCTGAGTACGGGTGACCGCTAGTGGCTAAATTTCACCCGCGTTTCCGTGCTTCGGTGGAGAAAGAGTATTGCAATCAAGTTCATGCTAGAGTATCTAACGAGAATTTCTTAATCGAACAACAGTTTTTTTATCATCAACTAGCTGACGCCCGCGACTTCGTTCGCGTTAATAAGAACCAGTGGCCACAGCTTCCCAGCATCCGGGTGTACGGTCTTATTACGCATACTTTTTGCCTCAACATTGCATGTTAATTACTCCGCTCATAGGGAACGTAGTGTGATGATATATAACCTAAAACTTTTCTCAATAAATAGCGTATCGAATTCAAAAATATTTTTTCCAATTCGACGGGTAGTTCCAGAGGTTAGCGCATTCAAACAGACAAACAAACTCAACTTTTGTATATTAGTATAAATAAATTATGTAGATCTTTTAAAGGTGTCAAGTTTTGGGTAACTCGTAGTTTTTCGGTAGTTTATTGTAAATAAGCCATACAAAATGTGCTTCTAAATGATGCAATTAGATTACTTTTTTATGTTGAAAGAGGTAAAAGATTATGCATGCCATCTGATGTTGAGTGGTCACTGCAGCCAATGGATATCCACATTTAATCTCAAACAGGGCTGAAGTTGTATCTGAGGTCATACGCAGATACGTCACTATTCCTAGGGACTAAGGTGGTCGCCTCGCTGTATGTGTATCCGACAATCACACCTCTACCATCGCGACACAAGAATTGCTTCGTGGTGGATAGTAATGGAAGCGTTGGTCCCCGGTCGAACTGTAGTTCTATTATTTACCAGTATAGTTCTACTTCCTGTTCTGGGTTTGGATATTTGTGCACTCGTCTTTTTGCATGTCTATCGTACCCACTATACAAGTAATCTAGTGTAGGCCTATGAGAGGAGAAAGCAAAAAAACCCGTCATAAAAAAACATAAATTACCTGCGAGAATATAACGAAAGTGCCAGTCATCCCTCGGATGCTGTCCTCACTAATCTCCTTGACGTAGAGAGGACACACCACGAAAGCCCCTCCTGAGCCGAAGCCAATGAGTGCCCTGGCTCCGATGAGGGCGATAGGATGCGTACATATCAACTTAACTGCCCAACCAAGCTGAAAAAAATATTTAATTATTTAGCTATTCGCGAGACGAAACTGTCACCCTATCGGTAGGGGGTTCGATTTCCGGCCAGATAGAGTTTTAAATGTAGACGTTGATGAGTTCTGCGGATTTATTAACTCGAAAAGGGATATCTTTAGTGGATGGTAAGGGAACATCGCTTACTGTTGCCGTTCCAACTTAGTCCTCAGTGGTGGTAATACATTTGTGGCCGACCCGACCACGTTTAGATAGACATCTAAATGATGAATCGAGATTTTTGTTTTAGGTCTGGGTGTTTTTGTACATGCCTATGTGTGTGACCACGGTACCCATGAAAGGATATCTGGGTGTGCGGTGTGGGTATAAAAAGCGTTATTTATTTAATTTATTTGTATGTGTATATCTGTACTTGATATGCTCAAAGGATTAAGTACACTTAAGTTCAAGAGAAATCCTTAATTGTACTGTTTTTATCACAGATTAATTTGTCAAAGAGACTTTAAATTTTATCATGTGTCTGTAATTTAAAAGTATAAACGATTACTATCAATCGATTTTATGGGTTTAAAAGGCATAGTAATGTTTTGTGTGTATACTACACGCATGAAACATTCCAATTTAGTCCTTAGGAATAGCAATGAGTCTGTGGTCGAACCCAGGTAGAACTCATCTTATTTGGAGCTGATTGTAAGGGTCCATGGGCGGCAGTAACCACCTATCATCAAGTGGACTGCATGCTCATTTGTTACTTCTATGCAATAAAAATAGAACTTTCAAACCAAAAATGTGTATATACACGATGCTTCCACACATAAAACAGTTTTAATATTGATATAAATTATCTGCCTGTAAGTTTGTATAGGATAATGAATTACTAGAACAATTTGGATGGGTTTTTAACGCAAAGGCCTTGTATTGACTGTTAATTCTCTACATTCCTGAGCTCGAGTTTCTCCCCGCACCTGGAGAAGGTCTGGGACATGCTTCAATGTGGTTTGGTGGTGGGTAATATACATTACAAATATGTAGATATACATAAAGAGTCTCGCAAAGCCTCGCGTCTTTGGACGATCATAATCGATTGAAAGTTAATAAGGTGGGCGTGCTCGAGATTTGGCTGGGTGACTGCCAGTGGTCAAAGTGGCACGTTAAGCTGTCGGTCCAAGCTGTTTTCATTGGATAGCAGTCATTAAACCATGTCGGAGGCCTGCGAGCGGTTTGAAAATATCCTATCCGGGCTGTTAAATAATTACCGTATCTCTACGAATTCGCACTGGAACAGAGCGTGGTGGAATCTTAATTTATACAAGATTGAAAGGCTTTTTGATCATCCCAGTTGTGGAGAGAGGTACCCGTGCCCAGCAGTGGGACAAAGCTAAGCTTAAATACAAAACGCTTTCTATACTTATATTCCCACACTAGGATTCCCTGTGTCGTAGGTGCCATAGACACTAACACCAAGACCCAGAACAGAAATTTAAATTCATCATTTAGATGTCTGTCTAGCCGGGAATCGAACCCGGGACCTTCGGCGTGTCCGACCGGTATGGTAACTGGCGGATCGTCAAAGCTTACTTTTCCCCATGAAAATTGGGCCAGTATTCGAATCGCAATCATACTACACTGATATTTCCACATCACAGTTTATTTTTCGAAATATGTAGTGTCTGTTGGCCATAGCGGCCTTTACAGCTTCACCGGGTTTTAGTGGCGAGCCGGGGAGGACTCAGCCGGGGGAACAGACTATGATCGTGAAGGAGGAGAGGGGGGGTACGGTCCGTGGGCGGGGCCACGTGCCAAATCCTCCCACCTCTCCATATTGGAGATTGCCACAGACTTAAGGGCGCCTCCTGTGAGGCTCGAACCTTGGCTTAGATCGTCAGCTGGAGTGGAGGTGTATTCGGAGGAACGACCGGCACTCGGGGGTACCTCGTGACTGCCGTGTGATGAAAGTCCTCGTCTCCTATTCCGTCGGGGACGCTGTGTGTAATGTGTACGTGATGAGTGTAGTGGCTGGGATGGGGATCCCCCTGGTGGAAAAGCATTAGCCAAGGTGTTCAGGGTAATCTAAGATCCCACATCACAGTCAAGACAAAACTTACAGAAATAGGCACGGACGCGCACAACAACGCATTCTTCCTCCCAAACTTATCGGCAGCGACTCCGTAGATGAAGACGGCTATCGGCGCGAAGATAAACATGATGGAAGCCATCCAGGATACGTCCTCTTCTGATACCGGGGGGTTTGAGGGTGATGTGTCTCCCATGAGCAGTGCTTTATTTGGTGAAATCCACCCCATTGCTGTACCGTAAGCAAGGATTGGCAGGCATACTGAAAGAAGACGTTGAATTTTTATGTTAGAAGAGTTGTAAACGAGCGTACGGGCTACTTGATGTTACGTGGTCATTGAAGCCTATGAATACCCACGTCTAACCTCAAAAAAGACTGAAGCCCTATGTGAGATCGTATTGTAAACGAGCGTGCAATTCACTTGAATCACTGTTAAATAATGGCTCAAATATGACTGGAGTTCTGTTGTTGTTGAACCTTGTTTCTAAGTATGAATTTCGACTGTGATTTTGATTTTTGCAAACAAACGAGCATGCAGGTCAGTTGACAGACAGGTATTTTCGCCCATGGACATGAGTAATCAACCCTTAATAGGATTGTAATGGAAGCGGTGGTACCTAAACGGTCGAGCTGATGTTTATTAACCTTTGAAGATTGAATTGGAAGGTTTGTCTCTCTCCTTTACTCTTCAAAGTAGAACACAGTAGCATTTGACGATGCTTGAATAAAGTAGAAATAGGACTGGTGTTGGAAAGGCATCACCTTCATGGAACCCCTACCGTTATCACGTGACTTTCAAACGTAATGTATCTTCCTAATCATCATCATCACAACCCTTAAATGGTCCATTGCAGTGTACGGTCTCCTCTTAGAATGTGACGGATAAGGCCATAGTCTTTCACGCTAGCCAAGTGAGGATTGGTAGCTATCTTTCTAAAGATATATGTATTTTCCTACAGCTGGTTAAATATTTGTCACAACTTTGTAAGGAAGTGATTGCCAATTGACATTAATATAGAATCGACCCATCGATACAAAGTTGGCGCGACGGTATCACATTTGATATTAATATTACGTAATGTTTGAACCCGTACTTCAGCCCTTTGGAGTCCACTGCTGGGCAACTCTACTAGAGTTTTTTTTTAACCTAGCGATAAAGCAGACGGACCAACTGATGGAAAGTGGTCACCGTCGCCGATGGACATTTGCAACACCAGAGCAGTCGCCGGCTTCGAGATAGAGCTCTTTTTGTATTTTTTTAAGAGCCCCATGTCATAGCGTTCTGAGAAAACCTCAGGAGGATGTTTCGCCATAGCTACCGTGTCGGGGCCAGGTGTTAGGTTTAAAGAACGTAGTGTTCGTGTTGGTAACCGAATATTCACTTCGTAGGCAGATTATTCTACCCCAACTTCTTGGTTAAACCCTTTAGTTACCTTCTGACCGACATGGTTACTTGGGTTCAAATGATACCCAAGTAACCATGTCGGTCTGATTGAAGGTGTGGTTTTATTTTGAGGGCATTTTCACACCTATTTCTGCTTTATAGCTGTGTCACCGCTCCTGTGCTCTGATGTGAAGGTAGACCGAAGAGACACTTACATAAGGCATTGCTACTTAGTCCTTAACACCCCATCTGGGACTGTTCGTAGGACTCCAATCCGATTTGGTGTTATTTATACAGGCCCCCCCTATATAATACTTGACACCAGATGATAACATTGATAGGTGGTTGAACTATAGTTCGTCTGGGGAAGTACCACCGCCGCCTTCGTAATCCGCCGTGAAGCAATTTATGTTTTTCAGTTGGAGAGATGCGGTTGCCGGGTACTCCTACAAGTGAGGCGACCATCTTAGTCGTCAGGAGTAATGACGCATCTACGTACGATCTTGATAGAACTTCAGTCCTGTTTTTTTTATGTTTGTAAAGTAGCAAACGAGCATGCAGGCCACCTTATGTTAAGCGGTCACCACAGCCCATGGACATCCACATCCAACCTCAAACAAAACCGAAGTTCCATTTGTGGTTGTATATAGATGCGTCACTACTCCTGAGGACTATGGTGGTCGCCTCGCTATATGTATGTCTGGCAACCGCACCTCTCCAACCAAAACACAACAACTGCTTTACGGCGGATTATAAGGGCGGTGTTGGTACTTCCCCAGACGAATGATTGTTCTACCACCTGTTTGAAATTAGATGTGGTTGTCCATGGGCTGCAGTGACCACTTATCATCAGGTGAACTGCAAACTCGTTTAGTACTTTTATGTTATACGATGACGGTTTCATTGCCGTTCAGATTGGGTCTGGGTGTTTGTGTACTCGTATGTGTAGTTCTGGTGTGACGCTATGAGTGGAGAAAACGTTATTTAATTATTTGTTTATTTATTATTAGTGGAGAAAACGTTATTTAATTATTTGTTTATTTATTATTTCTGATTCCATTCCTATGAATACATTTTCAAGTGTTACTTACGTTTCTATAAATATCGAACACGGTGCTTATATACAAGTATTTATATGCACGTGTCATCTAAAAATATATTTGGCATCCTAATCTGTTCAGGGCATCCAACAATGGCAGAATTTAGTTTTATTCTCTATAATTTCATCACTTATCAAATTTTATTTTACGATACGTCTATAAAGGCTTTGACAGATCACGGTTTAAGAGGGATCTAGCCGGGAAATTGCCCAGAGCGGCAAAAATGCGGGGCGGCAAAATTGACGCGATCGCACGGAGAGAAAAATGTTATGAAAAATAAAATGGTGAGCCGCATAGTTAAAGCAGTTAGGACATTGTAGGTTAAGTTTAGCAAAAATTACGCCATACCATCTCTGGAATAACATACTCATGACTTGTAAGGTATCATTGTAAAGGACGGCAAAGATGATTTTTGCCCCGATCGGCTAAAATGCTAGATCGGGGCCTGGGCTTTTACAAATAATATTCGAGTTTCTTTTTGGTGTAGAATTAAAAAAAGTTTGGCATACACGTAGCTAGTGAGCGCGCGGCTTGTGTAGATTGTAACAGATCTACAAAGTTAAGCAACGTCGGCCGCGGTGGAGGGCTAGATGGGTAACCGCTAGTGGCAAAATTTAAACGCGCTTCCGAGCTTCGGAGGGCACGTTAAATTGACGATCGCGGTTGTTATCACTGGATACCGATCGTAACAGTGATAGCCCAGTGGTAAGATCCTGGCTACTCACACGGGGGAGAGGTGGGGGGGGGGAGAAATATCGTGAGGAAACCTACACGTCTAAGAGTTTTCTGTCTGAAAATTCTCTGCACTAAATCTCGAATGTGTGTAAAGTCTACCAATCCACGCTGGATCAGAGTAGCAGTCTATGTCCTGATCTTTCTCATTCTGAGAGGAAATCCGTGCCCAGCAGTGGGACAGTAATAGGTTGTCGATGATGATATAAAATAATACATATACTTCTTAATGCGTCCTCTAAATCAACTCAAGTCAATTTGCGTAAGCGAGTATCTATATTTAGGTTGTCCATTGGATTTTCCTAGGTGGGAATTGAATAAATCTGAATAAGTAAACAGGAAAATTCCTGTCTTTCACGGCAACATAATGTAGCGTCGACAGCCTGGTTGAGATTCCGGCCTCTCATTCTGGTCGTCCGGGGTTCGAAACCGGCACGCACCTCTGATTTTTCAAAACTATGTGCATATTAGAAATTAATTATCATTTTCTTCAACGGCGAATGAAAACATCGCGAGACAAAAAGAGTTCTTTGTAAAGTTCTCTATGTGGTGTGAAGTCAACCAATCCGCACTTGCTCAGCGTGGGAGACTAAACATTTTCATTCTGACAGGAGACCCGTGCCTTGCAGTGGGACTTTAATGAGTTGATGGTGATTAATTTTATTTTTTCTTTTTGTACCTGCCAGAGCATTCTCCATGAGCCAATCTTATGGAGGTCATACACGTTAGAGTTTGCATGATGGTTTTAGTGTAGTGTAAAACGGTACAGTCATCGTTATATGAAACTCGGTTATACCTGTCGGTTATGCATGCACGGCTAAAACCGTCATGCAAACCCTAACGTGTATGGCCTCCATTAGGGAAGTCAGAAAGGAAACGAGAGCGGTAAAAAGAAAATAACATTAAATATTAGACAAGGAATAAAATACATAGATGATATTATAAATACAAATATATACATATACAAAACATGTACAAATAAAGACGTAAATAAATCGTTAAGAAACTTCCATAATTTAAATCCACATAGTAAGAGTTGTTTTATTTTGATTTAATAATAACGTGTAAAGTGCGCGGCACCACGCGGCTTGCATAGGTCGTAACCGATCAACGAAGTGAAGCAATGTCGGGCGCGTTCGCAGTTGGATGGGTTACCGCTAGTGCTTAAATTTCACCGCGCTTCCGTGCTTCGGAGGGCACGGAAAGCTGTCGTTCCCGGTTGTTATCACTGGATAACATTCGTTAAGCCTTGTCGGAAGCTTTGTAAGCGGTTTGAAAACATTCGACACGCATTGGAGCAGCGTGATGGAATATGCTCCAGGCCTTTTCCAGATGTGACTAGCAGTGGGACATAAAAAGGCTTGCAGCCACATATTGTACTGTCTTCAAACTATGAAGCTGTTACATGCCAAAACCACTTTTCGAGTTATGGACTAAAAAGAGGGTAATTTTTGAAAATTACTGTTACTTAATAACGAAACTTATGCAAGGGTTTGAGGTGTCAAAAATAGATTTAATAGACCACTTTCAAATTGTAAAATTTTAAATTCGTGTTTTACTGATTACGATAACTTCAACATGTCGAAATCTACAAGATGCTGGAGGACGATATTTTCAATATTACTAAATCAACAATCAACGACAATGGCCACTGCGGCCCATTAACATCCACATCGAAGTGTATCTACATCGCCGGTAAGTGCATCCGATAACCACCAATCTGTTATTTTTTTAAATTTTTCAATATTTTTTTTCATTTCTTAAATTTTGCCACAATTTTACTAGGGTTTAATGGTTAATTCGTCCGGGGAGGTACTGGAGAGGTACTTCCGCCCTCACAATCCGCCATGAAGTATTATGTTTCGATTGGGGAAGTATGGTTTCGAGAACATATACAGCGAGGCAACCATCTTAGTCCTCTGGAGTAGTAACGCATCGACGTACGGCCTCAGGTTTTAGTCTTGTTTGAAGTTAAGTGTTCATGGGCTGCAGTGACTATTTAACATCAGGTGGCTTGCAAGCACATTAGCTACTCTTCTCCCATAAAAAAAGAATTGGAATATCACGATGGAGAACACTCTAAGCTCCCTCCAGTAAAAGAGTAAGTACCCTTGACCATCCATCCATTATCTCTCATATGTCCACACTCGTCCATTGACATAGACCTTTCCCAAAGTTATCGCGCTGTGCATATTGGTGACCGCAGTAGCTGGGTAATTCCGTAGGAAGATGCTGTAGAGCAGTTCCAGAAAAAAGGTAGTTCTATCTTAGATCAATGGTGGGCAAGAATAGAGTGAAGCCCAGAAAAATAACGTATAAATAAATAATGCTTTCTACACACATTGTCGCACACTTTGTATATATGTCATGGATACATAGTTAGACGAGTACGAAAACACTCAGACCCAGAACAGAAATAAGTTTATTATTTAGCTAAGTGCCTGGCCGGGAATCGAACTTGAATCTCTTTGCGTGTCAGAACGGCGTGGTTACCATTTCGCCAGGCGGGTTGTATGTTTTGACAAGACGGACCAACGCGGACTGTACTATAGAAAAAAATTGTCGCTAACAGGAGGGGGATATTTCCGCGGCATATCATAGTATAATTAAAATGTAACACACAAAACTGTTCCAATTTTAAAACTTCTCATAAAAAAATGGGGAATGTTAATATAATATGCAGTTAGGGCCATAGGTTTAGTTTTTTTTCACTACGTACATATATTCTAAATCTATGTTCCCGAACATAGCAGTTCAGTGCTTGCGTGCGTCAAGCGATTTTACTTCGTTTCTGTAAATATCGACATAGGGCCCTGCGGTGTAGAAAGAAAGGTAAGTTACTTACCTACAATGGACATTAATATTTGGTTATGTTTGCTGCCCCCGCTTTCCACTTTGTCCGAACTAACTTTGTACACTTTGTTCACCATTGTTAATACTTTCACACAGTTTCTTATGAATAATTTGTTCTTTCTTAAGTAACAACGTTCTTTGTTACAATAAGTTAATGAATGGGTTTGACGAAATTATTTTGATGTACTTTGCTAGTATTTTAATTTTTATTCGTGCGTAAATTAACTTTTATTAAGCACTGCTGTTTTGTTTTGAATTTTTTATTTCACTGCAAATGACGAGAAATTTTAACTTTTAATTTAGAGACCTTCTAATTTTAAAATAATGTATAATAACGTGTTTTTTTTATATAGGTTTTGTTTTAATATTCACCAACGAATTTATTTTATTTCAAAATGTTTTCAAAATTTGTTATATCGCGTTCGCACTAAATCTATTGAGTATCGTCATTACAAGTAAATATTTTTGTTTTATTTTTTTTGAGCGCGGTAAACGCGTCTTCACATTCGTAAAGCGCGTTCGCTATTCGAATTCGCGTGTGCACTGACTTTGCTGTCAATTTTCCGTCGCTTTTATAACGTTTGGCAGGGTTGTCTGATTATTGATATCAATTTATTATGATTTATTTTATATCAATGACTATTTACATCTGCGATTAATTATAAATAAATAAATACCGCTTTGTGCATGGGTAGCTACTTTAGGAGTTTCTGCCGTACAAAAGATCTAAACCCAGAATAGAAATCTAAATTCGTCTTATAGATTTATCTCTAACTGAGGATCGAATCCGGAACACTGCCAGTCAGACTGGTATATAACAGGTGGAAGGTAAAGTTTTTTTAGATAAGATTTTAGAATTTCTAAATAAGAATGCAAATAATTTACGCAAATTAGTAGCCTAAATTAATTAATATAAATTGGTCGACTTTTGTTCGAAAGTGCCATCAGAATCAATTTAGCCGTCTGCAATGGTCAGAGTGGATTCATAGACAGGCAGATGGTTGGAAGGTATTAGATTCTCTGTGGCTGTATTTCAGAGGCACTGCTGCCACATCTATTTCTGCCTTATAAAAGGTGTGGCAAACAGTGATAGCCCAGTGTTAAGATTGCGACCTCTTGTTTTGGGAAGCCGGAATTCTAACCCCGTTGACTTTTTCGAAGTTATGGACGAATTAGAAATTAATTATCATTTGGTTTAACAGTAAAGGGAAACATCGCGAAGGAATCTCCATGCCTAAGAGTACTCCGTAAAGTACTCATAGGAGAGTGAAGTGGGACAGCAATGGGTTAATGATTATGAAAGAGTGCGGCAAAGACACTTATACGAGTCATTCCAACTCAGTTCCCTGGAGTAACAACGCATCTGTAACTTGCCTCAGCTAGATATCAGCCCTCTGGGGTTGAATACAGATGTCCTAGGATCAGATAGACTGTAAGCTTGTTTGATACTTGTATTAATTTAATAAAGCCTTAAATTTAAAAACGTGTTTTTATCTTTTAGTGTCAAGCAAGTAAGCATAGCTTAGAAACTAGCAGATATTTAGAATCACACACTTACATTAAAAATGTATTTATAGTGCTTAGAAAGTAGTAGTTATTTAAAATCACACACTTACATAAAAAATATTTATAGTGCTTAGAAACTAGTAAATATTTAGAATTACTCACATTAAAAAAATATTTATAGTGCTTTCTAGCTGGTCATTATATTATCTATATTATACATACAGGTTTTTTATATTGAATCCTATGTATTATAGATTCTTTAGCATTTAAGGATTA
>DWKL01003053.1:0-11927 GCA_018249415.1 Phareas burnsi | reverse complement strand
CAGTAGTTACTAGTAGAGTCGCGTCATTGTAGGTGTATCCGATAATCGCATCTGTCCGATTGAAACGAGAATTGTTTGTTGTGGGGCACGAGCGCCGATATCACGTACTCGTTCGCCGCAGGTCGGTGGCACTCCGCCCGCCACCCGCCGTTGCCACCGCACCTCGTTGCGGGAATAATCGGTCAAGTCGATTTCATACATACCCAGCCTGTAGGTACTTTCAATTAACGGTGAACGATTTAGCTTACTGTACATTTTCAACGATATAAACATAAAAAGAACGATCGTTACCTATGCGACGATGCTATTTGTCTATTTATCTATTTGTGCAATATTTACAACGACCACGACCACAAATCGCGGGCTGTTGACCTGCCGGAAACTACACTACGAATGCTAACTTAAACCTTTCACGTCGTCTTGCGAAATCGGTTTGTATTGAGTTGTTGATTTACCAAGTATCGCGCACACAACCTTTTCTAATTTTGAAAAACAATGCTTTCGGCCTTGTATCCTTGTAAAATGGCGCCTCGCCCGTCGTTATTATTATTATTACATTCGGAGCAAACTTCGTGACGATCTCCATTCTCCACCCCCCCGCGTTTACCGCTCCCCGCGGATGCGTATCCGATTGTCGCGAGTCGCGGCTGGAGTTTACAACTTGTCAAACTTGTTAGGTTATTCGAATAATTGAAGTAATAATCCCATTAAAATGTATAATAAAGACCATTTACTTGTAGAATAGTGTGTGAGTAAAGTGAAAATAGTCCTAAAATTAGTGGCAATGCAAGTAAAATTGAAATGAAGTGGGCGAGTCATATGTAAAGACGCCATCTTTCTTTACAGATGTCAGCTGGGTCACAAATTCAGATGGCACCACAAACTACTGTCAACACGGGGCAGCCACTACATAATCAGGACTCCAATATGAGCACAGGTAAATTGTGATTTGGTGGTAAAAGTGATACGAATCGTCGTGAAGTGTTCAGTGATGTCGAGTGTTTACTTTGCGTTGCGCCGAGATGCCGAGGTTAACCTTATTTACGGACTAGATAGAACTCAAAACTTATGTGAAAAACTGCCATCAAAAGGACTGTGACGTCACATTATTGTATACGATGCCGGATAGGAACTGTGAAAGTGCTATTTATTCTTCTGTGAACGGAGCATATTATGTGACACTATGCATTACTATAACAGTGGGAATAGCGTTAACCACATCGGTCTGCTCAGCACTGTGGCAAAAAGTGAGTTGGTAACATCTTAATAAGTGCAAATAGTACTCAGGCCCTGGCCTTGTTTATTCCTACCAATAAAATGTGAACAAAATGGCATTAGATAGTGTATTGATTGTGATAAAGAAATTATACCACTACTATCTAGTTCTAAATTACAAATGCATGAAAACAAATAATACCAAAAGTATTATTTGGCATTTCTTATTAACTTAATTTAGAGATATAAAAATAGGCAATAATACTTGTCTTACAGGGTCTTCGCATAGTGATAAAGAAGTTGATGCTTTAACGCCAGAGAAGTCTGCTGCTATGCGAGGCTCCAATGCTGTACCTGGGAGTGCCCTCGTGCCACCTAGTGGTGCCACACCTACTATTACTGTGACTGACAGAAAAAGAAAACGGAAAGGTAATTACTGCAGTTATTTGAAACTGTTACTGCTTCACACAATTATGTGTCATACTGATTCTATTCAAATTGTTATATGTGAGTTTTTAATTATATTAATCGATATGTTCAACTATACCAGTTGTAATGAGAGCCCCTTTCTTAAGTCACTGGTAGCTAGGTAATGAGTTTTTAGGAAAGCCATTTAAAATTCGTTGCATATGTTACTCGCCACATTTAACTAGTTTTCTTCTATCTCTGATTTATAATGCTTTTGATAACTTTGTCAGATGCCACATTAGTTAGCTCCACGAGGTTTTAAGATTGGATGTCTGTCCATTAACACATTTTAATTATGAAGTCAAATATATACTCTGTCTAGTGCCAGTATACTTGTCATTTTGTTTATATATGGCATCAACAACATGAATGAACAGTATAGTATCATCAGGGTGAAGCATTCATATATTTAAAATTTAAAAAATAATCTATAATGCTATGTTATATGATTTACAGGTGACGAAGGCATAGGTGGTGGTGGAGGAGGTGGTGGTAAGCAGCGGCATAACTCCTCAGATAAAAATATAAGGGAATATTTCTGTAAGCACCCATCATCCAGCCCTGTCCGGCACACTGGAGCCAAATCTCCTTCTCCCCAAGGCGCTAATTATCCTATGGTGAGTGATTCTTTTATATGTTTGGTGGCAGCAAACACTTTTCTATGGACATCATCATCATCAACCCTTTAATGTCCCACTACTGGGCAAGGGTCTCCTCACAGAATGAGGGTTAGGCCATAGTCCACCACAATGCCCAAGTGTGGATTGGTAGACTTCACACATATTCAAGAACTTTACAGAATACTCTGAGGCAAGCAAATTTCCTGATGATATTTTCCTTCACCATTAAAGTTAGCGATAATTCATTTCTAATATGCACATAACTTCAAAAAATCAGAGGTGCATGCAGGATTCGAACCCCGGGCCTCCAGTGTAAGAGGCCGGAATCTTAACCACTAGGCTATCACTGCTTCTTTCTATGGACATCTATGTCAAACTGTTAATACAATAGGAGAACTACTTGATATGATCAATTATACATTATAAATTGTATAGTGTAAATATTGCTGCTTTATATCACAAAGTCTAGTTAGTTCTGCCTATTTTTCTGTGAAGATTCACCTCTTTAAGTACAAAAACAAATTTCAAAATTAAGCTTACAGAATTATAAGTGTAATCTGTCATGTGTTTACATTTGAAGAGTTTAGAATCTACTGAATCCTATGCAATGTTTACAAAGGTTATTGATTGAACATTTGAGTAAAACTGGTTTGATGTATTTATTGGTTTCTTTATTAATTTACTGTAAAATCTGAACCAGTTACATAATTTGCTGCCCTTAACCAATGTGTATTATTGTAACATATAATAATTTTAGATATGTTTTTCTTTTCTTAGTACCCACCGTCACCATCATCCTTATTGCCTTCGGGAGCTGACTTTTTACGTTCCGCCTCTCAACCACGACCTCATACTTCTGTTAAACAGGTATGGACATTCACACTCCTGAAAGAATTGTGCAGGAATCCTTGTTAAATAGTGTCACATGTATCGTGTTACTTTTGTCTCCAGATTCAAACAGAACTGACGTGTCAGAGGATACAAGAGTTAGAAACTCAAGCATCTTCTGATTTAGAAGTAAGGAATAATAGAATAGAAGAATTAACACGGACTAATGAAGAATTGAAACATCAAGTTCAAGCACAGTGCAAGGTGCATATGCAACACATTTTAGCAATTTTATTTTTATTTTTGTATTATATAACTAAAACTAGTTACATTTTTTTATCTATGTAGTAATCTAATTTATAATTTATTTGTGTTTTGCTTTTGCATCAGGTAATAGACCAACATAAATCACACATTAATAAATGTATAGAAGTTGTGAAGAAATTATTGAATGAGAAAAGTACTATTGAAAAAAAGGAAGCAAGACAGAGGTGTATGCAAAATAGGCTTAGGCTTGGTCAGTTTGTCACCCAACGTGTTGGTGCTACCTTTCAAGAGAATTGGACTGATGGATATGCATTTCAAGAATTGACGAGGTAAGTCACCCAATCAAATTTTTAAATAAAAATAATAAGTTCTCTATACATAGTACATGTCTTGTAATATTGATACACAGATCATAGATAATAATGCTATGAATGTAAGCTTGCGTAATAGCGATGTAGCGCATTATCTTTCTTAGGAACGTGGCATCTTAGTTTCTTTGCTTATTTTGTAGGCGGCAGGAAGAGATCACTGCTGAGAAGGAGGAAATTGACCGTCAAAAGAAGCAGCTGTTCAAGAAGCGGCCGTCAAACAATGAGGGCGGCGGCGGGCGCGGAAAACGCACGTCCAGCGTATCAGCGCCCGCCACGCCGCAGCCGCAGCCGTTGCACAACGGCACGGACGCGCCCACCTTCCTAAAACCCGACCCGCTGCCCAGTATGACGGGCCAGGAGTACTATGAGGCGGATGAGATACTCAAGGTTAGGCTCATGGTGATTATTTTTTTATGCTTTTAACATAATTCTAACTCCTAACATAATTATACTATATACATTGACCTTACAACAAATAGATGTCAGGACTGCGCAAAATGAGTAATAATAATGCACCAGTTGTCGTTTGGTCGAACAATAAACCAACGTCAATCATGCCCTTTTGTGTTATAAAATCAGGATAAAATTACGGTACAAGCTAAAAAAATTGCGTCTATTTGCTTACCATTTAAACATATTATATTCCTCCAAATTGTGTTTATAATATAAGGGTTAAAATGTTCTGACATATCAAGTTGTAATGTGGCATATCAAGATACCCGAAGTACATTTGTTATAAGGTCAATGACTATATATTTAAGATTTAACCAATAATTTATGTAAGGTGGTATAACTCAATGGTTCGACTGCGACTTCACCACACCCGCTATTTCTATTCCGGTCTTAAAATTGCAGTGTACTGCTGCTGTGTTTTGGTATGATGAGTGTTAAAACATTGTTGCTTTAATACTCATCATACCAAAACACACAGAGAGCATTATCATACATTTATTTTATTCTTGTTTGTGTTTCAAATTGTGAAACATGTATTTTTAAGTTCTCATTTGAGTGAATTGGCTTTTAAAAATAAATAAATCTATTACCCTAAACAATATATACTTACATAGGGTGTTTTAACTAAGCTCACATGTAGCACCACATTGTTAAATCATTTCAGGTAGGACTCCTGTCCTACTAGGGCTTGGTGATACTTAATTCCAGTTGAATATATAATTCATTGGTTAATTTTATTACAAAAAAATACTTATACTGATCATGTCAAATTTTAGTGTGTGAACATTTTTATATGCCAATCTGTGAATATTCCAACTTATCCCTTACGCAGCGATAATAAAATATCGGCTTGAGATAGGGTTTCTTTCCTGTCCTATTTAAGGCAGTTTAAAATTAACGTCTAGTGAGCAGTGTGCGGATGTGCTACTTGTAATAAATAAAAAAAACACTTATATACATATACTAAAACTAATGATATCATTGTTTGTCATCTCTGAATGTGCCACATCATTGGAAATTGAAGGTTGTATAAGTTCATATTGCCACATAGTGGGCAGATACAACCTTTTGTTTAAAGTTATCCTCCCCATTGCCTACTGTCTCGTCTCATCATGGTTTCGCGTCATTTTGGGGGATTACGGTACTTTTATATGGTGTTGAAATCATATATTCGCTTATAATTTAACAACTTAATTACAGTTAAGACAAATGGCACTAAAAAAAGAGGATGCAGATTTGCAGCTAGAGATGGAAAAGTTGGAAAGAGAGAGAAACTTACACATAAGAGAACTAAAACGGATACACAATGAAGATCAGAGCCGGTTCTCACAACATCCTGTACTCTCTGATAGGTAAGTTATTCTTACAACCAAATGATATAATTAATGAAGAATTGTGCTAAATTTATAACATAGTATATATATTTTTTTGTATATTACTTTGTTTAATGCCCACCAACAATAATGTAATCTATGAATATTTACAGTCAACCAGAAATAGAATTGGATATCTTAAGCTATGGAAATGTATAAAAATATGTACTGTAACGAATAAAGGGATTAACTGTTTGTAAGAGTACTCCATTGTATGGAATGACAAATTAGCTACTAGTGATGATCCCATGTAATTGAAATGCCAAATAAATCCTAGTTATTGTAGGGATGGGCACCACAAATAAACTCACACAAGAAGATGTTTTACGCATTAGTAAACAACATCAGGTAGAGCTCCTGTCCTTGTAGGATTTCGATACACGTATTGATAATTGTAGTGTCCAGAAACATATTATATATGCTGTTTTTCTTTACTTTATATTTAATATTAGATGGTTTTGTTTTTGCTTTAAATCTTCTCTCTTATTTAATTTATATGCCTGTGTATCAGAACAATGGTAGAAACAAGTATCAAATTATGGAATTTCTCCAGTACTTCAAGAACTACTAGTGGATTTTTATAATTCCAATATTTACTGCTGTAACTAAAATAGATTATAGCTTAAACTAAGCATTGTTCATGACAGAAAAACTAAAATGGTGTACAATGTAATGTGTAACTAAATCAACATAATTGTGGAATGGCTTCATCCTTTTTTATGTTCCACTGTTGGGCATGGGTCTCTCGCCACCACTGTGGGAGGTCTGGAGTGCATTGCACCACCATACTTTAATGCGATTCGTGAAGTAAACGTGGCTTACTTCTCTGAATCTTAACATTCATTACGATGTTTTATTATCGACACAGAGTATAAAGAAATGGAACATTTTTTATCATTTCAGATATCTATTATTAATGCTACTAGGCAAGGGTGGCTTTAGCGAAGTTCACAAGGCTTTTGACTTGCGAGAACAACGGTACACTGCCTGCAAGGTCCATCAGCTAAATAAAGACTGGAAAGAAGACAAGAAGGCCAACTATATCAAGTGAGTCTGTATACGAGTGATGGAACTTTTGTACATTTTTTAAATCGTTACACTAGACACTGAATTAGAATGTGTGGAAAACCATTAATAGTTTATACCCCCTCGTTCCTCTCCCGGGCTGGTGTGATGAGCTTCGAGCAATCCAAGACATGTGTTTTATGAAAATAGTTTGTTGGTGTGGAGTTTGTGTGTATATGGGTTTTTGTAGTTGACATAGTTAGGCACACAGGACAATATAAGACTATAGAAGCTTGAAGGAGGCGTGGTTCACGTGCCCATCTCGTACAAGACGTTTATGGCATGCGTCTGTAATTGTGTGAGTACTAATCACGTTGTGTCTTTTGTGTGTTTGCTGTTTAAGTATAATGCGTGAATTTTGGTTTGTGTGTGTGTGACAGCTGTGGGAGCGATATTGTGGGGACACTTGCGTAAGAATTAGCGCATGATAACGTTTCTATTATTATATTGTTCTGTGGTTAGGCAGTAGACGTAAGTGTCACATTAGTTACCAGATAGATAATGCTTTGAAATTGAGAATTGAGATTTTTAAACTGATTGTAATGATTTCACAGACATGTTTCTTTAATTCCAGACATGCACTACGGGAATACAATATTCACAAAGCGTTAGACCACCCAAGAATCGTGAAACTTTACGACGTATTTGAAATAGACGGAAACTCCTTTTGTACAGTTCTCGAATACTGCAATGGTCATGATCTCGATTTCTATCTTAAACAGGTAATAAACAGCTGCTATTATTTGTTGTTAATTTGTTGGTGAATTGAATGTTGTTACTTACTATGTTATTTTTAGAATGATTGCATTGATATTTATAACTTCAGTAGAGATTTTAAATATACAATCGATTTTCTATGTAACACATGTTTTGATGAACAAATCATTGTTGTTACTTCACCATATTAGTTTTATCTTGTCTTAATATTCGTAGATTAATTTTTGTACTTATTTTTGTTTCACAAATATTGAACACTTTTGTAATTCATTGCTTATCATACTAAAAAAATATTACAGATTACTGTAGGTAATATTGATATGACATGAAAGTTTCTTTCGTCTCCAATAAGTCAAGTTTAGAACTATTTGTATCCATAGCAAATTTATTTTCATAATTGTAGGAGCTATGATAGCCTGTGGTTAAGATTCCGGCCTTTCAAGCTGAGTGTCCGATGTTCGTATCCCGTACGCACCTCTCATTTTTCGAAGTTATGTGTGTATTAGAAATTGATTATCACTTGCTTTAACGGTGAAGGAAAACATTGTGAGGAAACCTACACATCTGAGAGTTCTTTGTAAAGTTCTCGAAGGCGTGTGAAGTCCAACAATCCGCACTTGGCCAGCGTGGTGGACTATAGCCTATTCCTTTTCATTCTGGCAGGAGACCCGTGCCCAGCAGTGGGGCATTAACGGGTCGTTGATGATGATTATATATATATACTCTAGTACTTATGTCTATTTGTATCACGTTACAGCATAAGACTATCCCGGAACGCGAGGCACGTTCTATCGTCATGCAAGTAGTGTCTGCACTAAAGTATTTAAACGAAATCAAACCACCGGTGATCCATTACGACCTGAAGCCTGGCAATATCCTCCTGACTGAAGGCAATGTTTGTGGGGAAATAAAGATCACAGATTTCGGCCTCTCCAAGGTGATGGACGAGGAGAATTACAACCCTGACCACGGCATGGATCTCACCAGCCAAGGTGCAGGCACTTACTGGTGAGTCTTATTATCATATTTTTTTATTTTTCAATTATCATGAATATTTCTAACTATTTTTAACAGTCATTTTTACAACAGTTCATTTTAACAGTCATATACATTCATAAAGTTCTTAAAAAAATAAGAAAAACAGTACCCAGTTTAGAAATTAATGATTTAATGACTATATGTAGTGAATGTGTTTTTTAATTGGTGACAAGTGTTCAGATGTATGATTTTTTAAATCAGTTCCTTGTAGTCATGTCTATATAACATAAATAAGTATAAATGGGAAATTTCATTAAGGAAATAAATTTTGATATAACTTGGAATCATTTTATTATTTTTATTTAGTATAACATAACAAGTTAAATGTATAAATATAAACATTTTTTTTTTTAAAACCATCACTTGGATAAATAACTTTGTTATCTTCTATTTCCTTTTGGTAGTGCATTCATTCCTTATCTTCAATTGTGAATCGTGAGGACAGAGATAAAGGTTTTTGCTTTTGTACTACCTTTGTGGGTAACCAATATAACGATATGAAGTAAAAATCAGTATAGAGATTTAATTACGTTTAACCATTCAGAATTTAAGTCATTTGAATTTAAAGTCAAATGAAGCATGCAGTTAAATTGATGTTAAATGGTCTCTGCGGTCTCAAGCGATGATAGACTGTAACTGGTCCCAGACAAACCTAAAGTAGAATCAGATCTCTGCTTGATCTGGATCATTTTGTAATGTTTTATATCCATGAAATACTTTTTAAAGTTCCGTTGTGACGAGGACAACAGCATGATTGATAGGTAGTAAAACTAGGGGAGGTACCATCGACGATATCGAAATCCGAAGTGAAGTAATACTTGTGTTTCGGTTGGAGAGGTATATTTATCGGGTCCACTTATAAGCAAGGCATCTTAGCCCTTAGCAGTAGTAATACATCTACATACTAACACAAATTGGACTATAAGTCTTTGTGAAGTTACATGTGGATGTCCATGGGCTGTAGAATCCTATTTACATCAGATGGCTTGCAAGCTAAGCTATTGCTACTCTTCTAACATAAAAAAAAATTAGATCTGCTGCTGATAAATAAGAATGAACGATGTAGTGAAGTTGCTTAAGTAATTCATCTGTGTACAAATAATTGTATTTCGTTTATTTGTAATGCATATTTATACTATCCATTCCTCTTTAGGTACTTGCCACCGGAGTGCTTTGTAGTAGGCAAGAACCCACCAAAGATCAGTAGTAAGGTGGACGTGTGGAGCGTTGGTGTGATCTTTTACCAGTGCCTGTACGGCAAGAAGCCCTTTGGACACAACCAGAGCCAGGCCACTATCCTAGAGGAAAACACGATACTGAAGGCAACTGAGGTCCAGTTCGCCAACAAGCCCACTGTCAGTAATGAGGCTAAGGTAAGTTGTTCGTTTTATTAATCCAGTAGCTGAACTAATAGGCTTTGATAGACTTTGTTCTATCAAAAGTTATTGGACGGTGGCAGTCCAATGGCTTTGGCTGTTTTTTTTTAATCATATTGTTTTTGATGGATGTCAAATGTTTCACAGTTAGGAACAATTGGTATGGGAAAAGGTTTTTAACTATTTTTTCTCTTCATAAGAGTTTTCCTCCGACTTCAATGAATATTTGAAAAAAAAATTTGCTGAATTGGCCCAGCCTTTCTTGAGTTTTAAGCTTAGCAATACATTTAGCGATTTATTTTTATTTATATAGATTGCAATCCTATACCAAAACAGTATAGGCAGAGGACTCCAGGATTGAACTACGGCCAAACACATGAATGTTTTATGCCAGATAAATTTAAATTTGTATTCTGCGTCTGGGTGTATGTGTACTCGTTGTCATATGTGTCCATGGCATTCGCGACACGGAATCCAAGTGTGGGGCAACGAGTGCAAAAAGTGTTATTTATTTTAAAGTGAGACATCAATTGGCGAAATATATTTTATAAAATTTTGTGTATATAGGAATTAAACGAGAAAGATTACTTGCTCTTTTAATATACGAATTAATCTAGCCTAGGAGGCGTGGAAGTAAATAGGAAATGATTCTTAAAGAAAGGGTCATAGGTAATCATCTTAATAATACTTTCTTAATCATTATACTATGTACCTCACGATGTTTTCCTTCGCCGTTAAAAGCAAGTGATAATTAATTGTGCGTTTTGGATTCGAACCCCGGCCACCCAGCATGAGCGGTCGGAATCTTAACCACTAGGTTATCATTGCTTATCATTCTACTATCAATGGTGATGATCAATCATCAAATATCAAGTATATAAAAATCAAGTTCTTCTTTATTTACTCATTATTATATACTTTACAAATGGATATATGTTCTCAATGAAAATGTAGAAATGCAAGAATTATTTTTTCCTCTATTTTTAAACGTAGCTGAGCGATCGTTCATTTTGCTAATGAGATCCTGTCAGTGCACCGCTTTCTTATCGATTTCACCCTCTTTTTCATGTAATGCTATTATGAAAAGGATAATGGGGGGTTGTTTCGTTTAAAAGGCTTCGAATTAAACATGATATGTAGTCGACAAATTGAAAACACTACTTTCTGCATTTCGTAGCGGCATTCTGATGCAGAGCACAACCCTCAAAATGCTTTAGGTTCGCAGAAACCTAGTCTTTAAGGCCTGAAATTGTGTTTAAATGTGATGATAATAAAATTACACGATGAATGTCTGGAACTATGCAGTTTGTCTTTCAGTTAGTAGCAATATGTTTAGGGTTTGGTGATGGATGGTGGTCATTGCATCTACAGACATGGGAGCTCGATAGTATGGTCTACATATTGTAATAATACTCTAGAGCTATTCAGTATATATATTTTTCTATGCTGTTATTGTATTAGATATCATGTTTAAATTCTATTAAAGCTTTCACCAAGACCGAATGCAAAAGCTCATGGAGTTTTGTTTTCCAATTTAAAAGGAATTATAGTTCTCATTTTCTTGATTTGTTGCTATATTACGTTGTTATCATTAATATAATATGAAGGCGACAGAACTGGCATTTGGTTGCTGCGGCTCCACCGCCACTCCTATTACTGCCCATATAAGGCAATGTGTCGCTGCTGTGTCCTGGTTTGAAGGGTGTGGTAAATTAGATTCGGTTTGTCGAGGCGTTCCGTCTTAATCCTTAGGGCTAGGCAAATAATGTGTGAGTGATTTCAGGTAGTGTTCCTGTTCTATATAAAGTTGGTTATAGATGCCCTTGGGCGGCAGTGACCACTTAACATGAGGTGGGCTGCCTGCTCGTTTACTACATCAATTACATGTAAAAAATGTTGTGTTCTAACAAGATGAGCTTGGATGAACATATAAAATGTATATTTCATCATTTATCGTGATTCGTTAATTATTGTGCTCGCGCTGTTTATGAAGGAATGAAGTAGACAGAGAAGTAAAGGCGGTCGTGTGTCTTTGCAGAGTTTCATCCGCGCGTGCCTGGCGTACCGCAAGGAGGAGCGCATCGACGTGTTCGGGCTGGCGCGGCACGAGTACCTGCAGCCGCCCACGCCCAAGCC
>DWKL01003052.1:0-11930 GCA_018249415.1 Phareas burnsi | reverse complement strand
ATATATTTGATAGGTGGTAGAACTATAGTTCGTCTGACGAGGTGCCACCGCCGCCCTCATAATCCGCAGTGAAGCAATTCTTATTTCGATTGGAGACGTGTGGTCGCCTTGTACAGTTACAGTGAGGCGACTATCTCAGTCCTTAGGAGTAGAAACCCATCTAAGTATGACCTCGGATAGGACTTCAGTTCTATTTGAAGTTAGATGTTTGTGTCCATGAGCTGCAGTGACTTAACATCAAGTGGCCTGCAAGTTCGTTTACTACTTTTCAAGGAAAAACATATGTATTTGCTATATCTCATATATTATCAATTTTGGCTGCAAGTATTTATCGCGGACGACCCCCGTGGCGCAACGGTCACAATAGCGGTCAGACACATAGGGTTCCGGGTTCGATTTCCGGTCAGGCAGAAATCTTAATGGGGAATTTAGATTTCTCGTCTGGGTT
This sequence comes from Phareas burnsi, assembly GCA_018249415.1. Taxonomy (NCBI): domain Eukaryota; kingdom Metazoa; phylum Arthropoda; class Insecta; order Lepidoptera; family Hesperiidae; genus Phareas; species Phareas burnsi. Next base: position 11,482 of record DWKL01003052.1, on the reverse strand, counting down.
TTTGTGTGTGTGAGCGAGTGAGCGTGTGAGCGACTGAGCGTGTGCGCGTGTGAGTGAGTGAGTGCGTGAGTGAGTGTGTGAGTGTGTGTGTGTTCATGACACCCACAACACACGGAATTTTATATTTATATATTTAATTTGTTCTAAAACATATAATCGATTACATTATGAAGGTCCGAAAACATCTGGCAATAATATAGCAATACCAATTATTGGTATTTAAAGTATATACTATAATAATAGGTCTTACACAACTCTGTTTTTCAGATGGGATAATTACTTCGATACTGTTGTAATGAATCCACCATTTGGCACCAAGAATAATGCTGGGATTGATATGCAGTTCCTGCAAATGGGCCTCAATGTATGCAGTGGGAGTGTCTACTCTTTACATAAGACTTCTACAAGGTAATATTCCATAGATTTACATCATTCCAGTATTTTATTTATATAAGTGTTATTTCTTGTCTCAAGAGTACCAAACGAGCGTGCAGACCACCTGACGTTAAGTGGTCACTGCATCCCATGGACAGACTGAAGCCTGCATCACTACTCCTTTGAACTAAGACGGTCGCCACGCTTTATGTGTACTCTACAACCACGCCTCTCCTGCCGAAACACAAGAATTGCTTCACGGCGGATTGTGAGGGCGACGGTGGTACATCCTCGGTCGAACTATAGTTCTATCACCTACTGCTTATTTAATAACGCTCTAATAATTTGTTCCAGGTCTTTTATTGATAAGAAGGTCAGGGAATGGGATGTGGATGGATATGTGGTGGCCGAACTTGAGTTTGAACTACCAGCATCTTACAAGTTCCACCGTCAAGAGGCCGTTGAGATATCTGTTGATTTGTGGAAACTGAGCCACCCGTACACGGATTAACTTATTTGTATATCTCTTAGAAAAATATATCCGCTTCGAAACCATGAATATTGGAATTAAGTAGAGTTTTCTTCTTAAATTTACTTATGCACACAAATATTTTATTGAATTATAACTATTGTTAATTATAAATGTTAGTAGTTGTTCACTTATTGTATTTTGAATAAGATGAAGAAACTTTGATTATAATTATATGAACTTTATTGTTAGCAATAGTATGTTTGTCTTTGTGCCTGATTTACATTATCTTAGTGTATTAGTGGTTTGTAACTTTAAAAAAACGGGGGTATGTTTTTGTACGCACGCATTCAAACAAATGTAAACTGAACTAACGGCCAATATAAAGTATTGCAAAAAAGAATAATAAAACACATTAAGATAATAAGTTATGTGTTACACGAGCGCGCGCAACTTCTTCCTACGCTAATAAATTGTGTTACATCGGCACGCGTAACTTTGGCCCCCCTCTAAAAATAAACTTTGAATAACTCCAATAACTTGGAATGTCAACAACTTTCAGTAATAATAGGAATGACCTAATTTATGTGCGGTTCCACATTTTGTATAACCAATTCTATACTTGCATAGCTTACATAAAGTAAATAACAAACTGATCTTGATTTTCATGAAATAACTACCAGAATTATGGTTTAATCCATTTCTTAGCTACATTCAGGTTCGAGTGTATTGTAACTTATATAAACTAAGATAGTGTGTATTAGGAAACCGTAAATGTAATTTGAAAGTATATTTATATGATCTTAAACGCTTTGTACATGATGGTTCCTCGCTACTAGATGCAATTTCTACACGGACAGGCCTCATCATATACAAGGACCAAGATGAAACTTCTTTTGTCATCTACTTAATATGCATTTATTCACTTACGTATTTTAAATCAAATATCGATGTGAAATTATTGGATGTTAAAATGAAAATAAAATGAAGTAATGTTGATTTTAAGTTTTTATTATCAAGGGACAAATCAGTCTTCAAACGCAACACTATAACAGTACACATCCTTATTATTATTGCATAGCAACCTAAGCGTCTTTCCAGGAATTGTAAATAATATAGCGATGAGCATTGAAGACGCAGTTTATGATTACGCCCGACCGATAAATTCTTTGAAGGCGGCGTTGGACGTATTCCATAGTAAAACTAGAACGACGGCTCGTGTTTGTTATTGAAAACGTCATTAGGTAAAAGCAATGGGTTCATGTTTCTGAACTTAATGTTCTGCGCGAGCTCAATGATCCTGAATAGTTGATGGTGACACAATAGTATAAGCCACAAAAAATTACTAGTCTGTATACGTGTGAAGATGTGGTTCACGCGCCTAATTGAATCGGCGGGTTATGCCAATATTGGCATAACACGTAGGGGTGAGTTCATAGACACGGTCGTGCATGCGTGCGCGTGTCATGTTAGTGTATCTTGTGTACGCTGGTATCATTGCACGTGACTGTCTTAATATGTGCAAATGTGGATGTTAGCAGAATGGACATAATGGCGAATTGGCGCATGAAAGGTTTATTGGTCGCCGAACTTGATGTTCTGCGCGAGCTTGATGGTCCCCGAGTAGTTGATGGTGACGGTGGAGCGGCGCATGTAGGCCTTCCAACTGTCGGAGCCGCACTCGCGGCCGCCGCCCGTGGCCTTCTCGCCGCCGAAGGCGCCGCCCACCTCCGCGCCGTTGGTGGGGATGTTCACGTTGACGATGCCGCAATCCGAGCCGTGGGGCCCGATCCACTGCGCGCAGGGGACCACGTTAGCAATAGTTATTGTAAATCCCATAGGGTGTATCCTACGGCACCTGTGTCGTGGGTGCCGTGAACACGCACAAAGACAAGAATATAAAACATCCATATACAGAATTGTGACCTAAATTTACAAAATAGACGTCTTTTGGCCGAGCATTGAACCCAGAATTCTTTGCGTGTCAAAATGTCTGTCTTGAATGCAAATATAACCTACTTGTTAATTCTTTTTCTTTCTGACTTATGTATCTTAGTAGGGGATAGTTTTACAGTTTGAGCATATGAGATAACATAGCCTTAACTATTTTATGAGTCTATTCGTTTTTAAGGGCCCTATGGTTAGGACCCATGTTGGGCACTTTTGGTATGAAAGAGATAGTAGAACACTTGGCTAAGTGATTGATGGACTTCACGTACTTTTGGGAGCTTTATGAAAAACTCTCAGGAAGGTTTCCTCACGATATTTTCCTTTACCACTGAAGCAAGTGATAAAAAAATCCTCATACACATAACTTCAAAAAAACAAAGAATTCGAATTATGGGCCTGCAGCGTCAGAGGCCGAATCTTCTCACTAGGTTAATACAAAAAAAAACGCTTTCTATATTCGTCGTGGGTGCCCTGAACGCATACAAAACGAGTAGACAAACACATCCAAATTACTAGATGTCTGCCTGGCCGGGAATCCAACCCGGAACCCTCTGCGTGTCAGACCGGTACGGTAACCGCTGCGCCACGCGGGTCGTCAAATTTTACTTACTATTTGATAAAGCAAATCACCTTGAATATATCCGCCAGATTTTCAGTGAACAAGCTGGACGACAAGCCCTGGTCCACCTCGTTGTTGTACTTGATGCCGGTGTCGAGGTCGGGGATCTCGACGCAGTACACAATGGGGGCGAAGCACTCGGCGCGCACCAGCGGCGAGTCGTGCGCCAGCCCCGTGATGATGGTGGGCTCCACGAAGTAGCCCTCGCGCTCTATCACCTTATTTGCAACTTAACGTTAATACGCGCGTTTGGCCTCTTTATCAATACTATCGATGTTAACTTAACGGGCGGTAGAAATATAGCTCGTCCGGAAAGGTATCCCGCCACCCGATATTCCGCCGTGAAGCAATTCTGGTTTCAGTTAGAGGGGTGGTTGTGGAACCAGGTCTTCAGAAGTAGCAACGCATCTATGTACGACCTCAGATAGGACTTAAACCTGTTCGATGTTAGACATAGGTGTCTATGGGCCGCACTGACAACTTACCATCAGGTGGATTATGCTCTCGTTCGCTATTCTTCTCACATAAATAAAAATTATATATATCATATACTGTATATTATCATACCGATAGTGTGTTTCGAGGAACCTGCATGCACCAGCTTCAACAAAGCAGTGACATGTACAAATGTGATATTTTAACGTGTAATTGGCCCTAGCGGGCTTCGCACCGAGTTCGAATAGGGCTCGGCTGCTTTCGGAGTTCTTCCAAAGGAGAATTGCGACTAACTCAATTACACCTTCAGAGAGGTAAGGTACGGCAGGCACTGACACTCTACCTTTCCACCGAATTCGATGGTGGCTCCCTGCTTAACGGCCTCCGCGACGGTCCTCTTGTAGGCCTCGACGGCGGCGGGCGTGTGCAGCGGCCCGATGAGCGTGTCGGGCTCCAGCGGATCGCCGATTTTGCTCACCACCCCCGCGTACGCCTGCTTCAGCTTGGACACCACCTCGCTGTACACCTAAGAAAACATTTTTTGCACTCCTAATAATATCTTCTTTGTAACAGGGCACGGGTGTCCTCTCAGAATGAGAAGGGCTAGGCCACAGTCCACCACGCCACAAATGGCCAGGTGCGGATTAGAAGATTTCACAATCCTTCGAAAACTTTAGAGAGAATTCTCAGATGTGTATGTTTTATCACGATGTTTTTCTTCGCCGGTAAAGCAAGTGTTAATTTATTTCTAATACATACATTATTGGGCTAATGATAATATTTTATAGCTCGTAACCCAACGCTTTTCCTGAACAAATATGTATTGCCCATCCCCCTCCCCCACACATAGATAACAAGTAAACAGCAAAATAGCTAATAATGTCATCAAATTAACTACCGCTCGCATGAGACATCGTTCTCGAGAAAAATTCGACAGGTGGCTTACGCGCTCGCTCGCTACTCTTCAAACATAAAAAACGTTACGTTATAAGATACACCAACCGCGTAACGTACTCGGTAATGCTCATATTAAGTATATCTGTTCGCATGTGTTACATGTCCGTGTAACATTTAAACAAATAATATTGTGAACTTTTTTTCACTCGCAATGGTCAGATAAACGATACTTTAAGTCGAGCTTTGACCAACTTTTGAGGTCTTTGTAAGTTGAATGGCTGTGACATAGAAACAGTCTGACGGACAGACCGAAATCATAAGGGTCGTTTACCATTTGGCTCCGACTTTTTGGCACTTTATCAGGCACGTTACCTTCTTGTGCAACAACAAGCGGCGGGTGGTGGTGCAGCGCTGGCCCGCGGTGCCGGCGCACGCGAACAGCGCGGCGCCCAGCAACAGGGGCACGTTGGCTGCCTCGCCCACCACGATGGCGTTGTTGCCGCCCAGCTCCAGCAGGTGCCGCCCGAAGCGCCGCTGCACCTCCACGCCCACCTGCCCCCGGCAACAGACAATGAAGTGGTGTGGACCAGAGGTCCAAAGGAATCCTTTGAGCACCTCCATCAGCCCCCCAGGAGCAATGTGGTAGAACTACAGTTCAACTAGGGAGGTAACACCGCCGCCCGCACAATCTGCTGTGATGCAATACTCGTGTTTCTGCTCCAATGCGAATTGGTGGAGATACGGGTCTGTGGCCAACCCGTGTCGAATGTTTTCAAACCGCCCACAAGGCCTCCGAAAAGGTTTAACGACTGCTAACCAATGATAACAACTGGAAATGACAACTTTACGTGCCCTCCGAAGTACGGAAGCGCGAATGAAATTTAGCCACTAGCGGTCACCCATCCAACTCCCGACCGCGCCCGACGTTGCTTAACTTCGTTGATCGGTAACGATCTACGAAAGCCGCACGCTTCATGTATTTTAATTGTAACCTGGTATTGGGGTGGTGTAGATCAAAATTTTAAAGGTGGTAGAACACTGATGGTTCAACCGAGCTCGCCAACCTGCATGTATGGTTGTAAGTGGGTATTAGCGTTGACATCCGTAATCAACCCCAAACAGAATAGATGTATTTTAGACGTCAGCAACAGGTGCGTTACTATCTTTGAGAAGAAAATAAGGACGCTTCGTGTTAGTATGAATTTCTCCCTTAACAGATCCTCCAAATCAGAACAGAGCCACTTATATTATAGCAACTTATTACAAGGTTGTAGTCGAACCACGAAGGACTCTACTTCAAACAAATACACTCGCATATATTTAAAGCTAAACTATTAATTAGTTTAGGAGTCTATCTATTACACATCTACGTCTTTACCTCTTGTCCAACCGCGGTGCTGCCAGTGAAGGAGACTAGCTTCATCCTGTGGTCACGGACCAGCGCTTGCCCGACGTCCCGGCCGCCCACGCACAACGCGGCGATGGCGCCCGGCATGCCGTTCTTCGCCAGCACGCCCTCCACTATCTTGGTCACGGCGACCGCGGTCAGCGGTGTGGTGTCTGACGGCTTCCACACGCTAACGTCGCCGCAAACCTACGTCATAAACATAATAATGAGGCTTCACTTGACGCGTGTGTACTATTTCAATACACATCTGCGATATGTGGTAGAACTATAGTTCACCCGGGGAAGTACCACAGCCGCCATTTTTATCCGCTGTGAAGTTATTTTTGTGTTTCGATTGGAAAGGTGTGGTTGTCGGGTACACATACAAGCGAGCCGACCATCTCAGCCCTCAGGAGTAGCGCGACATCTAAGTACGGCCTTAGATAGGATTTGAGTCCTGTTTGAAATTTGATGTGGGTGTCCATGGGCTGTAGTGATCGCTTAACATCAGATACCAAGCTCGTTTGGTAGTTTGCAAACATAAAAAAATATATAATTATGAGTATAATGTTACATAAAGTATTATTCTACGACCGTACCGGTCTTACACGCACGGTACCAGGTTCGATTCTCGGCCAGACAGACATCTAAATGATGAATTTAGATTTCCGTTCTGGGTCTGGGTGCTTGTATACTTGTCTTGTGACTACGGTACCCACAATACTGGGAATCATGGAAAGCATTTGTTTGTTTTTTAGTATTTTTTTGTATTATCTATTTTATGTATACTTGTGTGGGGACTGATCCTTTGGTAGGACTTCACTTAACATAGTGTATTCGTATCGCTGTATTTACCAAGATGTTCCGTGTACTCATAAATACACTTTCTGACGTTTTTTTTAATATGTTTGTATGTGTTATAGGTATAATGAAATGGTTGTGGTATTGTGGGTTATAAAATCAGTACTGTTCCTATATATCAGGATACGCCATATAATCTTTTATTTTCCTTACAAAATTAAGATAAGATATTTACTTAATAATTATAGAATATCTTATCAAACAACATACGAGCACAACCCACACACGAATATGTTATTCATTTATCGATAATTCTACTGCTGATCTAAAATTTCATTAATTCATTAGGCACGTAACTAATATCTAACGAGACAGTTACCTACTTTTTCAATTAGACCTCATCATCATCAACCTATTAATGTCCCACTGAAGGGCACGGGTTTGCTCTCAGAATGAGAAGGGTTAGGCCATAGTCCACCATGCCGACCAAGTGCGGATTGGACTTCACACACCTTCGAGAACTTTACAAAAAAAATTCAGATGTGTAGGTTTCCTCACGATATTTTCCGTCGCCGTTAAAGCAAGTGATAAATAATTAAATATGCACATAACTTAAAAAAATCTGCGTGCCTAGAATTTGAATTCTGTATCCCTATAACGAGTGGGGGAAATTGATACTACTAGGGTTACTGGTTTTTCCTTCACTGCGCAACTGCCTTTGTTTTATAAAACTTTGGTGAAGCCTAAGCAGTGCACAACCGTACAAACCATAAGATTTTTAGGTAATTTTATTGCGAAATAATTTCTCCCCGCTACCATAGTTTGGTCCATTGGAATTGGGTCAAAATGTCGGCAGTTAAAAAACCGCATATCGTGAATACACATTACAGAAATGAAACGTACGAACCATGGCTATAGCGCTGTTCCACCCGAAGACGGCCACGGGAAAGTTGAAGGCGGTGATGATGCCGACGGTGCCGAGCGGGTTCCACTTCTCCAGCAGCACGTGGCCCGGCCGCTCCGATGGCAGGATCGTGCCCGGCAGCGTGCGCGAGAGACCCAGTGCCAGGTCGCAAACATGAATGTATTCTACTACCTCACCGATCGCCTCAGGAAGAATTTTACCTAGGTAAAAATCATATTGAATGTATCCTATCACCTCGGGATGAATTTTACTTAATGAATAATCGTGTTAAACGTTCCCTATCACCTCAGCAAAAATTTTACCTAAAGAATAATCGTGTTTAATATCCTGTTACATATCCCCAATCTTCTCGTAAAGTACTTTACTTAGAGAATACTCTTGTTAATATACCCTATCTACTCTTATAGACTCTTGTTAAATATATATAATCCTATTAAATATTGCCAATCACAACAGAAAGAACTTTCCATAGAAAGAAATGTTACGTGTTAAATATCGCCTCACAAGGAATTTTACCTACAAAATCTTTTTTTATAAATTTATCTAAATGCCTCGAGAATAATTTCAATTACAGAATAAGTATGTTATATATCCTCTAACGCTTCGGAAAGAATTTTACTTACAGAAGAATTCTTTTAAATGTCCCCAATTGCCTCGGGATGAATTTTACTTACAAAATAATTCTGTTAAATATCTTCAATCGCCTCGGGAATAATTTTACGTAGAAATTTGTTCTAAATTAGTGTTATGCTTAGTTAGATCGTTACGATACCCACAGGAGTCAAGCTTGTATGTTATGGCATAGGGTGCTGCGGTCAAGTTATAGTTACCTTTTAGGGTAATGAAAATATAAAACACTAAACTTTGTTATTCAATTAATTAAACATTTCAAGAATAATAAGGATCGTTTACGACTTTAAATTGTTAGGTGGCTTTAAATTGTCGCGACTTACGACAGTTTAATGTTGGAAAACTAAGTTTAATAAATAACAATAAATCCCTGTTGGTTGCCTAGATTATTGTGATGCCTACTTATTATTCATACCAAATGGTTAGAATTTCATAAACAAAAACCAAACAAAAGTAATTTGTATAACTTATCAAATCAGGTCCTTCGCGTCACATTTCAGAAATTTCTATATAACGTACCCATTTCCAAAGAGACAAGCTGTCCTAGAGGTTGCAACTTTTCTCTCAGAGCGTCTCCTATCTGTCTGACGATCTCCCCTCTGGTAGGCATCGGGAGTTCAGCCCAGGAATGCCAGGCTTCGCCGGCCGCCTTGGCGCACGATTCATAGTCGGCGATGCTGGCAGACTGCACTTCAGCGATAACCTTGCCACTTGCAGGGCTGTATGACTGGATCACCTGAAGGCAGAGGTGAAGGCACACTTTTTTATGTTTCGAATCATCAATCCATTAATGTCCCATTGCTGAGCACTGGTCCCAGAATGAGGAGGGTCCCGTGCGCATTAGTAGACTTTACACACTATTGAGAAATTTACAAAGACCTCTCAGATATATAGGTTTTCTTACGATGTTTTCCTTTACAGTTAAATCAAGGTATAATTAATTGTCACTATAAACATAACTTTGAAAAATTAGAGGTGCGTTCGAGATTCAAACCCCGGACATCCCGTTTGAGAAGTCGGAGTCTAACCACTAAGCTATCACCGCTTTATGTTTGAAGAGTAGCGAACGAGTGTGACAGCCACCTAATGTTAAGTGCAAGCCATGGATACCCATATCTAACATCGAACAAGATTGAGGCCTTATCTGAGGTCGTACTCGACTTAAGGACTAAAACAGTCGCCTTGCTTGTAAGTTTACCCGACAACCACGGATTCTGACAGCGGCAGTTGTACATCCCCGGTCGAACTGTGGCTTTACCACTTATCAACATTTTAACTTTATTAACTTAATTATGTTTAATCTACATTTTCAATCTTCAAAAGTAGTTTTAATATGTATAAGGATTACATTTTTGCTTCTAAACGACACACTTGACTTGACCTGAGTCGCTTGAATAACTGGCAAAAGCTCAACTACTACCCTCATTACTAAGTATTATATACCCACTATTCCATCAATCTGGTACCAGACCGCAAATAGATTGCTCTTGTCGATTGACAACTTTTTGAAATATCTATAATTCTTTTATTTTTTTATGTCCCACTGCTGAGCACAGGTCTTTCTCCACAACTGGGGGAAGCTGAAGCATACACTGCCATGCTGCTCCAATGTGGATTAGCGGAGATACGGGTTAGTGGCCGACCACGGGCCGGATGTTTGCAAACCGTGTACATTGCGTCCGGCTAGATTTAAGGACTGTTATCCAATGATAACTGAGGCCGACAGTTTAACGTGCCCTCCGAAATATGGGAGCGCGCATAGAATTTAGCCACCAATCCAGCTACCGACCGTGTTCAACGTTGCTTAACTTTGTTCATCGGTTACGATCTACACAAGCAGCGGGGCTGTGCGCGTTTCGAATCTTTAAAGATGCTTTACTTTAATTTCATATTACATATTTAAATGTCTAATATAATTAAATATTGTTTGAAAAATTGAGAATAAAATTACCGCTGTTGTGTGTTCGCAAAAAATCTTATATCCATGTTATATAAATATGGTGTATTTACTCAAATGTTTATAACTATTTACATTGGAATTTATGTAAGGTGCCGAGTGCAACAGATAAGTGACATGTGCTAACTTAGTAAGTACATTTAATTTCATTATGATGAATTGAAATATATTATTATAAAGTTTTATTATTATATTTTGAAAACAAACGTTTTTATCGTCGTATTTATATTTAAACAATTAATAAGGCACTTAAAAACTGCATATCCTGAATACCCGTTACATAATTAAAATAAAACTAACAATCCCCAATAAATCTGGAAATCTACTATGTTTAGCCCTTGACTTTACTCTTATTTCTTCTACCTATGATTATTTAACACGAAAAATACATGTTAATAATTCGATGTTGTCGTTACCTGGCCATTGGCTTCCCATTTTCCATTGTACACTCCAATATTCTTCTTCTCCAGGCCCAGATCCTTTAGGAAGGAATATTTGGGGTCCTCAATGAGAAAAGCGGTGGATGCGTTCTTAGCCATGGGCACTCTCAAACGCAGAGCAAACACGGTGCGACACAGTACACGACTCATCGGTGCTACTATCACCAATGCCTACCGAGAATACGCCCGCCGAAATCAACAGCTCCAAGTAAACAGATAAAATTATCTTATTTGTGAACAATTAAAGGCGCTGTACGCGCGTTATCGAACCGATACCGATAACTTAGTTGCTGGGTCAAACCTTATTAATCAATAACAATTATTAATTTCGCTCTCAGACTTTTATATTAGAATATACCGTATCGAATTAATGTTGTATCGATATTCAATGGCTTCCGATAGATGGCGGCACAGGTAGAATCCATTGTGCTAAATTTGAAGAACATGATTTAACACTGACTGCGGCGACTAATATTCGAACCAATCCACCCATGCGGCGCACAACACAACAGGTGTGTTTCAGTACGCCGGCATACCGTATGCGTGCGAGCCGCACGGGTGGCGCGGACGGTGAAACACGACAGTAGCGTTTGCAGG
>DWKL01003051.1:0-11930 GCA_018249415.1 Phareas burnsi | reverse complement strand
ATTGTTAATTATTATGTAAACATTTTTTCTTTTTCCGTGGGAAGGGTTAGGACCCTTCGTAATAGGACTCCATGATGGGGGAGGCAGCTTTTAAAAAGTCCGAAAATGCGCCCGTGGGCTTACACGAAATATGTGCATTCATTTTCTACTTACTTCTATCACATAGCAATGCTACTATAAATTCCTTTTTAAATCTGATTCATTATCCATGTTATTGCAACATATGTTGCATTTCTGTGTTGTAACTAACCTTTGGCATCTGATTCTTCAACAAGGGTCCTCTTCTTCCGACCGCCCGGTTGAGGGGCGCTCTCCGCAACTGCCCCCTGTGGAAAAAAAACAATTTCACTTGATGTTGTTATACACATCATTCAAATGTATCTCTCTAAATACACGGCAATCCTTGGAATTATAATAACTAAAGTGTATCTAAAGTGCTATAAAATGGACACACATCATTCAGTCCCAATCTAATCACAATATTTTTTATCCAGGGCCATCTACCGCCCTCCTAGTTTCCTAAAGGGAAAACGGCGGAGTCTCGATTAGTGGTAATCCCAACGGAGGGAAGATAACGGTAAACTAGAAAGTATTTTATTTTTACTCGATGTTTTTCTTCATCGTTAAAGCAAGGGATAATTCGTTTATAATACAAACATAACTTCGGAAAATCTTAGGTGCACCTTTGGGATTGACCTGGCACCGCATGGGATTCGAATCCCAAAGCCCCAGTATGAGAAAGCTGGGTAATCATAGCTGACGTCATGCGTCAATCTCCAATGATAGCTGAGCACAAACCCAATCGTAACTTACACTATTATTTACATTTATATATGTCTCGTCTTACCTTCCTCCCCCTCAGTGATTTAGTTTCCACAACTTTTTGAGCCTTATTCCTAGTACTCCTCCCCGTTTCTACATCAGCAGCCTTAACTGCCTGTTTCTCTTGGACATTATTAGCACCGCTCGCGTCTCCGGCGCCTCTCCTAGCCCTAGTCCTCACTTCCTGGCTGACCGTCTTCTTTAATTGATTGTCTTCACTGTTAACAACTTTCGCAGTGCGTGTTTGTTTAGTTGTCTTTTCTGTTTGAACTTTTGCGGGTACTGTATCTTCCGATTCGGTATTTTTCCTTTTACGACCGCGTCCGGTAACTTCGGGGACCGGATCTTTAGTGGCCTTACGGGTTTTTTTAGTAGTTTCGGGCAGTACTTCTGGTGCTTTGTTGGCCCTGCCTCTTCCAGTCATTCTAGGTGCTGGACCCTCTAAAGCTGTCGTACGTGTTTTACTCTCAGCGACAGCTACGTCCGGCTCGACGGTATCCCCAGCTTTGGTCCTACGAGTTGGCCTTTTCGTTTCGATGTCTACACTCGCATCGGGCACATTTCTTTTACCACGAGGTTTAGGAACTTTAGGTCCTTCTTCCTTAGTTTCTGTGAGTTTACGAGTTCTCTTACTTTGTGCGTTTTTAGTATCGCTACTTTGTGCTATTTCTTTTTCAAGCGGTTTCCGCGATCTCCTTGTTTGTACTGCAGATATTGATGTATCTACGCCGGTCGTCCTGCCTTTGCCTTTAGGCTCTTGCACGTTAATCGTTTTTCGGGACTTTCTCGCTGGTTCTTTAGGGGATTCGACATTTTTCCTTTTCTTTTTCTCTTGGGATTCGGTTTCAACGATTTTCTTATTACGTTGTCCTTTCGGTTGTAATTGCGGTTGATCAGTCGGTGAGATCTCGACCTTTTCTTTCGTGTTTCTTGTAGCCCGCGGTTTTAATTTCGGAGACGGCTTGGTAACTATTACACTAGTGCGCTTGACTTTTGCCCTAGCATTGTTCTTAGGCGTACCCATTTTAACTTGTAGACTAGCCTGCGATTTTTGGCCTCTGGTCGATCTAGTTCTCTTTGGACTTGCTATAGCAATATCATGTTCTGGCTGCATATTAGTTTTTCTCATACGAGTTACTCTAGAAGTCGGGGGTTTAGGACTGAGGATTGGAGCTTTCTTAGTGATGACGATTGACGATCGACGTTTCTTTACATTGAGTATCTCCTGATTGTCGTTCTTGGATTTTCTTCTTCTAATCGCCCTCATTGGAGTAGGACTCACTTGAGCTGCTTTTGTGGAACGTGTTTTCTTGGGCGATGGTTTGGAGTTTTCTTTTGGCTTTTCGGTCTCAACAATAGTCTTTGATTTACCAGGAGACAATGTAGTTTTTGGGAATACTTGAGCCTTTGATGACGATCTATAAACACAAAAAAAAATCATTAAACAAAAAAAAACTACAGTAGTAAAACAAAATAACAAATTTGAACTTACCTAATTAAAGTAGTGCCTACTGTGGTCATTTTGTCTTCAGATGATATTGGCGACATCCGACCTATCTCTGAAGCATTCATAGTCATATTTACTCTGCCCTTAACCGGTGTGGAATGAACCACTGCTCTCTTCTTTATGGGCAATTTGTTAGATCTGTCATTATTACTTTTATTAATAGATGCTTCAACTAAAGATCTTTTCTTAATAGGCAACATGTGGGCGCCGTATAATTCCGACGCAGATTTCTTCCGCGACGATACGTCTGATTGGTCATTCTTAAGAACAGAGCTGTTCCGTGTTCTACTGATGATTACTGGAATACTGCCGTCAACTGTATCAGTGCTTAATTTTTGCAGTTCCCGTATCAAATTCATTTTTAACACATTCAATGATTTATTCGGAGTTGGATTTTTCCCCTTTGAAGTCGACGCATTCGAAGCGACATCAGTACGTACTCTCCTCTTCAATTCGTTTTCCAACCATTCTTCAACATTCGTTGTGATTTGACTTATCGAGTCATGTAAAGATTTGGATTTCAACTTCGTATTCTTTTTCTTCTTCTCTACTTTGGTCGAAGTAAAGCTCTTTGATTTAGTGTAAACAGCTTTGATTGGAGGACGCCCCATTAACTGATCGAACGTACTGTCATAGTTCCCAGATTCATGGAATAACTGTTCAACGCCACTTACATCACTAAGTTCATTTCGTTGTTTTTCTTGTCTGAATAGTCGTTTAACACCTCTTACGTCGGTCAAGTCGTTCCTGGGGGAAACCCGCTCGTTCGTCCGGGTGCGCATGTCACTCTTGGGACTGTTCTCGTGGAATAAAGTTCTAACACCTTCAATGTCTTCTAACTCGTTTCTCGGAGATCGTGCCTTCTTTTTGTTGGAATTAAATAGGTTTTTAACTCCAGTAACTCTTCGCAAATCATTTTTCGGTGAAGCAGAAAATACATTTTTAACTCTAACATCACTTAAACGGTCTCGAGGTAATTTTGCGAATACGTTTTTTACTCCCGATACATTGGTCAAATCATTCTTAACCGACTTTCTATTACGAGGCGTACGCAGCAAGCCCTTTACCCCTCTTACGTTTCGAAGATCATTATTTGGGGTGTTCTTTTGGAACAGACGCTTTATGCCTGTCATATTTGGACTGTTATTAGGTGTATTTAAAGGGCTCACAAAGACTTCCGGTGTAAATGCTTCAGTATGATTCATAAGAGAACTGTCCGGAGTTCTTTCAGTAGCGGCTATCGTGGACCGAGTAGATCTTACAGGGCGGTCGTTATCCTCAAACAGGTGTTTCCTACAGAACTCAGTCATGCTTTGCGACAGTTTTCGTTTGACCGGGCTGTTGAATAATTGTTTTACAATATCAGATTCATTCAAGTCGTCTATCAAAGAACGTTTCGACTGAGGTTTTTTAGCAGTCGAATGCTTGTTTTTAACAGCTTCTTGTATTAGTTTAACAGCGCTTTTAGGTGTTACTGTTTCTTCGTCATTTTGCGAGCTCTCATCGGACCCATCGGAGTTCGCTGAAACATCTCTTTTCAAGGTTATTTGTATGTTCATCGATTTGGACTTCCCAGCGGTGCCGCTTCTCATAGGGCCCGAACGAAAAACTCCAATGGTTTTTCTCTTTACATTAGTCTTTTTATTCTTTCTTCCAGACTTTGGTGACTTGTTCGACTGTTGACTGGCATTCAGAAGACTTTGAATTCTTAGCATTGGCGTACTGGGCTCCTCTGGGCTACGACGATTTTCTGGTGTGTGAGAACCAGCATTATTCGGCGGACTATTAGCAGGAGAACGATTAACGGTCGTATTTTTGCGAACCGATGGACTCGCCTGGCTGACTTTACCGGTCCTCTTAGAAGATTTGGGGGAGGAATCTTCTTTTTCCCCTTCAATGAATTGCACATCACTATCATTAATTCGCGAACGGCTTTTTGAGGCCCGTGATATCCTGGTGCTGTTGAATGTTATATTCTTAGTGGTATTTTCAGAGTTTTCGGGCGTAGTGATTGAATTAGAAGTTATAACTGAACTGGAAGGTACGGTGGTTTGTTGAGAAAGTCTTGACTTTGTAAGCAACGACGCGTGGCGCCTGGTGCGAGCTGACGTTCCTATCATTTCAAAATCTGGTGTCGAAGTCTTTCTCGAGTCGTAAGGTGTGCTGGACCCGAGAGTCGGAGTATCGTAAGTTGCATAACTGCTAACGGAACCAGCCGACGTGTATACGGAGCCCGATCTACTAGAAATGGAATCATTGGAATTATTTGACACGAGATCGACAACCGAGTAAGACTCTAGATTGTTTCGACTCGCTCGGGGAGTCAGTGTTCGCTGATGGCGGCATGAAGCAGAAGTCGAGCACCAGCTCTGGCCAATAAAGCTTTTCGTCGTCCGACGTGTAGCAATATCTGTAACGTCGAAACTACCTAATGCATGCTTAAGAATGATTGATCCTCGTAAAGATTTTTTTGACTGAGGAGACTCTATAATGAAAGATTTCCTTTCAAATCTAGGATATTCCGTAACCGACGTTCCTAAGGAGTTTCCTAGGATACGACTGCTCCGAGAACTGATTAAACTCCTCCTGGGCGATATTGTTTGTGATTTAGAAGTAGAAGCGGAGAAATGTAACGTGATACCGGCCCCTGACTCGTCGCCGTAAGCCTGATTTCTTGTCTCATTGACCAACATGACATCAGATGATCGATTATGGGAGTTATTTTCAAGGTTGGTGAGATCAAATTTAATCGATTCAGATTTTCTATTACTAATCTTAACACTGGAGTTCTTCAGCGCAGATTTCTTAGGGGTCGGCAAACGCGGTGAACGCAAGGAACTCTTATTGGCTGATCGCCGAGAGAGTCTCGATTTTGTTTCGGAATCCGGAATCTCTATAACTGAACCCTAGAAAAACATAAGACACACATTAATTAAAAAAATATATTCGCTAAATGCACAATGATCAAATCCATTAATTATGTAGTTGTATACATACATGTCTATGAGCGGTGGACGAGTCGTTTCGGTTGTAGGTACTGCTTCGCTTGGGTGTGTTCTTTGGGGTTTGTTTCCCAACGGACGTCTTTTTATTTTTTTGAGTTTTGTTCACGGGACTGGGTTTCTTCACCACGTAGGACGGACCCTTGGATCCCCGCTTGGGGCTCGGCGGCTTCGATTTGGGCGTGTGACGAGTCATCAGCATTATAGCAGCTTGCTTCGTGGAGTCTATCAGGGAGTGCCATAAGTTGTTTGTGAGTGACTTTAGGTAATGGAGACCTTTCATGATTCTTAATTGCACTATACTATGGTATGCAATCATTAGATGCGAGCCATTGTTCAGTTTTGTTAAACTAAATTTATATTAACTTAATGAAGAAAGTAAATATGATAAATATATACGCGCACGGTGACACTTATATGTACTAATAAATTTCGTTTCGATTTTCGTTTTCTCTCAAATTCGTTTCGTATTTCTCGTAAGGTTGTCGGTTTCACACTGAACCTTAACGATATGTGGAGGCAATTTACTGTTGTCATTGCACTGCTATCTACGAACCCAAACCAGTTTTAATGATAAGTCTTGCTAACATACTTTGAAATCGACTTACAAAATATTTTTAGAAAATATTACTCAATTTCTCATTTCTTCTGCATCTATCTATTGATAAATATTGCTGTCATTTAACACATTGATTGCGGCAAACACACGTGTCGTGTTTTACTGCCCGCGCCACCCGTGCGGCTCGCACGCATACAGTGTATGCCGCCGTTCTGGAACACGCCTGCTGTGTTGCGCGCCGCACTGGAGGATTGTTTCAAATATTAGCCGCCGCAGTCAATGTGTTAAACGCGCTTATGGAGAGGACTTAGACCTATCGTCCATGCGGAGAAGTACCATCGCCGTCCTCATAATCTGCCGTCAAAAAGTTTTTGTTTCGATTGGAGAGGTGCGGTTGTCGGGCACACTTGCAGCGAGGTGATTATCCTAGTCCTCAGGAGTAGAAACGCATCTATGTAGGACCTCATAAAGAACTTCAGTTTTGTTTGAGGTTACATGTGCCTATGGGATGCAGTGATCACTTAATATCAAGTGGCCTGCACGACTGCAGGGATTTATGACAAGACGGCCAGAAACTTGTTTAAAACAAGATACACACTGCCCCTAAGCATAAATTGATTTGAATGGTATTCGTCGAAAGAGTCCATAAGACAGCGAAAATTTAAAAATTTCGCTACTTATCACAGTCCTTACGCAAATAGAATAAAAATTTGTAATACAAATGACTCACCCATCTTCAGAGGCGCCTGAATTTTCGTGACCTTCATTTTCTGGGCGCTGTGCGCTTTCCTCAGCGCGGTCATTCGCAAAGGCGTACTTTTCTTAGCTGAAACCACCTTCCTTAAATTTCTCGTTGGGGGAGCTGCGAGCGGCGTTTTCGGTGGCGTTTTAACTTGCGATTTTGCCGGCGTCTTGGCTGGCGCTTTTGCCGGCGTTTGAGGCTTATTGCTTTTTCGTGGGCTCGATTTCCTCGACTCTATCCAAAGCGTAGCCTTGGTGGTGTTCGACAAGTTCGCCGGGCTGTTGCGAGGGCTGCCGCCCGACCTGCGCCCGGACCTGTCGTTGTTCGTCGCGGCTACGATCTCAGTCATGTTACTGCCGTTCCTCGACGTGCCCGGCCGCGTGTTGGATCTGTCTTGAACCATCTGGGCTTGGACTAGTCTGGCTCGGTACAGTCTACTAGCGATCAACCTGCCCTGGGCCAGGCTGTCTTGGACCGCGACTCTTGGAGATGCATCTGCTGGAAATTCACATATGAAAATAAGTTATAAAACAAAATCTACCGTTAGTATATAAAATTTTAATATCTCTTTGTTATAGTCTTACTGTCACACGAGCTGTCAGCGAAACTCACCACTCAGGTCCCTCGTACCTCTTCTATGCGGTTGTACGATGGCGACTTGCCTGCCGCTTGTGGACGCTGTCAAATAATTTCACATAATTATAAGATGACTAACCGTCATTAAGGAGGTCGCCCGCGTAATATAGTCAGTCGATTTTAATAGATTATATACGCTAAAACCTTCTGACAGAAATTATCTAAGATTTTGAAAACCGCATCAAAATATATTGTATAATTTAGAAGTAACGCGGAAAGCTATTTCAATTTAAACTATTTAGAGATTATTTATAACGGGATTGTGATTTTATAAGAGAAGTACACTTCGTAGGTTAAGTGCGGTAGCATCTGGAACACAAGTCCCGCTGCTGCTGCAATGCGGCTGTTCCGATTTGAACAACGTAGTACGACGCACACATTTGGTGTACATTAGCGGTTGACTTGATAACTATTTATTACTTTACTCTTTTTTAGTACTTTTGCAGTACGTATAATAAACATGCTCCTGGAATATTCCCAGAATGCTACGACAAGGGACAATTTGCAAAATGATACAAATTAGTGTTAATAATATTTGCCAACTACTATGCAACTATTGTCTCTTTCCATCGAGCCCGTCTATTTTATAGGTGGTTTAATTGTAAAAAAATCTATCATCAAAAACAGCGAAACTCACCGGGCATGGAGTCGCGGTGCGAGGGGATGATGACGTCACGGGGCGGCGGCTCGCTACCGCGCCGCGCCGTGCGCCCGCCGCGCACGCGCCTCTGCAGCGCTGCAACGGGACACCAATGTTCATTCGTTTTATTCTAACGCCTAGTTCCCACGAACATAGTATGTATTATGTTTAATACTCATCACTCGGATTTATCTGTTACCCATTGACTGCGGCGCTAATATTCGAAACAATCCACTCGTGCGGGGCGAACACAACAGGTGCGGTCCAGTACGGCGGCAAGCACCGTGTACGTGCGAGCCGTACGAGTGGCTCGGACAATAAAACAGGACAGGTGTGTTTACCGCAGTCAACTTGTTAAATGCCTTGTATTACCAGTACTAATAAGATACATGGACCTGAAAGATATCACCACCACAGCCAGCGTGAAACAATACTTGTGTATCGATTGGGGAAGAGTGGTAGTGAGATAGACTTACAAACGCGACGACCATCTTAAACCTTAGGCGTAGTAATGCATCTATACATGACCTCAGATATGGAGCTCCATTAGCTGCAGTGACCACTTAACAACAACATCTATTTGAACAACTATTCTAACATAAAAAATAACATTAAAACGTCACAATAAAGCGTCAATTGGAAGGTCTCTGTTTTTCAATTATACTAGTCAACTCATTTACATAATGTAAAACAAAAGCGACCTTTGTCGCGACTTTACGATTTTATTTTTAAACTGTCATCAATTTGATCATTATTGGAAAATCATCTATAGTTTTATCATTAATATGATCAAACATCAAAGCTTAAAAATGACAAATACGTCTGGTAGTGGATTTATATACGCCCGACATTATTGTGGCTGCTTCACTATTTTTACACTACCTCTTAGTGAAATCATTAAATTTATATCAATAAAACATATGAAATGGCGAGTTTACAGAAATGTAACATAATTGATATAAATGTACAGGACAGACGCAAGCATGAGCTTTACATGTGATGTTCGTAATGTCGCAGATAAAAAACCACTCGCGTTACACATTAAACGCCTCTTTATTTGACTAAATCACGAAAAGTGAGTAATGCCGCGTGAAAGAGGCTACCTTGACAGCCAATTAAACAATTTAATCCTAATTACATTGCATCAACTTAATTCGTTTTCACCGACATACTATTTGAGTTGCTTGTAACGAAGCAACAGTTGTTTCCTCCTTAATGATTTTATCAAGACGATCGTTATTTTTATGAGGATGTTTTATAAAATTAGTGAATAGTATAAAATTCCAAATAAATTAATTATAAATAACGATATAATTGACGGAATTAACATTTATTAACGATAAAAATACACTTGGCTGAATAATGACTGACTGACTATCAAAATTCGAATTAGTCGAATCAAAATGTAATCGCTTTCTATTTCAGAAAACTCGAGGAAAACGAATTCCAATAAGGGTTCCTCGCGTTCGGCTGAAGATCTCCCTAAGAGTACCGGGCTGCGGCGCCAGCGGGCGCGCGGCGGCGGCGTCGGCGTACTCCCAGCGCAGCGCGCGACCTCCCAACGCGATCACGTCGCCGTGCCGCAGTGCCGCCACGCTCACGCCCGCGCCGTTCACCAGCGTCTCGCGCTCCGACACCGACCGTACCACCGTCTGCGCGAACATAACATTTTTTTTTATGTACGAAGAGTAGCAAACGAGCGTGCTGGCCACCTGATGTTAAGTGGTCACTGCAGCCCATGGACACCCACATCTAACCTCAAATAAAACTGAATTTCTGTCTGTGGTCGTACAGAGACACTACTCCTGAGAACTAAGATGGTCGCCTCGCTGTATGTGTCTGGTAGCAAGTGAGACAAACAACTCACATGCTGGGCATAGATCTCTCTTCTAATATATTCCTTTTGAATAAATTTATTTAGTTCTATTAGTGTATATAAATTTTATTTGTTAAAGACTATACATATAGGTACATATAGACATAACTAGGTATATAATGGCAATAATAATACATTTAAGCATATAAAGACTAATTTTAACAGAACCGAATAAACTATTAACAAATTTAACAAACAGCACAGTAGTTACTGGTCTGACATGCAGAGAACACGGGATTTGACTCCTAGCCAGGTGGACATCTAAATGATGAATTTAGATTTCTGTTCTGAATCTGTACGTTTGTATCTTGTTTCTTGTATCCAGATAATTTCAAGGCCACTTGTTTATTGGGACTTACATACCTAGACACTTTACATTAACTACTTTATACAAAACCCTATTTATTAAGATGTTTACTACCAATTGACCAGTTCAGGCCCATCCTGGATACAACCAAAACTATTACAGATAATGTGGCACTCAAATAATACATTATTTAGATAGAAAAGAACTAAATATAATATGAATGTAATACTCATACAGAATTTTAACATACACTTTACAGATCAAGGATTTACTATAAACACCTCAGCACTGTGACAATAGCTTGAAGATATTCATTTTCAAAAGTTCCAATTCTACTAATGTTTCAGAAGTTCATAGTCGATAGTTGATTAATGTTCCAATGTATGAAAAGGATTACATTCTTGTATATATTTTTGGGTTAAATTTTAGACAAAAAATCAAGAAAAAGATAAGCTTGGTCATGCAGTTAGCTAGTGCTACCTGTAAATTCTTAAAACTTTATTTTATCAAAGGAGTTAACTAATTTGTAATATTAAAAAAAAATGTTTATGATAAATTGTTTACAATAGGGGTATGTATGTTTAGGGGAAATGTATGTATGCTGTATCTTTAGTACGTATCTTTATAGGTATGCTTCTAAATCACTTAGTTATTTAACTTATGTTAACAATAGAAATTCAGCTATTCCTCTTAATTTTAATGATTTTATAGAGTCAATGCTATTTATTCAGTTAAACAATTTTATGCTATTTATCGCTAGGCTTAACTGGTTTTACCAATTGGTAAAATAAACTTGAAAAACCATATATTGTTTTCATACAATTGTCAGTTAGTCTGTTTTCACAGTATACCTTTGAGATTTACATTTTTTTTTTTTTTTTTTGTAATATCTAACTAAACAATTTAAGTGTAAGATTTCATTTGAATCACAAAACCATTTTTGTAAGTTATATGTGGCATTAAATCTTTGTTGTTCGACTACAGTGGAACAACTACTACAGCCATTTCTGCCTTATAGCACCAGTGCGGGGCTGCTGTATGGGAAGGAAATACATTTTTACATTCCATCAATTCCATCTTAGTCCTCAAGAGTACTTGCTTAACCTCAAGTGGGAGTCCTGTTCTCTAAACTTTGTTACAAATTTTCACATAATATAAGAAAAACTGTATTGTCATTACATAAAAGAAATTTATACCTGATTAGAATGCACCACAACGGTGGCATGGTGAGGGCTGACTGTGGGCAACATGACACGAATGTCGCAGGCTGGGTCTGAGCCCAGCGTGGCGAGCCCCTCAGCCAACGGGTAATACTTCACATCCCGCCCAGCGCGGTCCATGACTACCAACCGACCACCTGACATATCTGATGTACACAAGCACATATATTATCTACACTACACCACATAATGGTAAACAAATTTGGCACTCACAAATGCGTGTCACTATCACTCTAATCAAAAGGATGCCCATGGAACACTGTATCACATGAATATGCATAAAATTAAAAGTGTCGAAAAAAATATATATTTTAACTGTTTTATAATGGTCGGTTAGATTGATTTTCTATGAGATAGGAATATATAAATAAAATATAAACATATCTAAGGTAATTCGTTTATTTTTAGGATCATCAATTTAAATGATGATTTAAAAAGACTAGGTTATATTTCGCATAATAATTATTAGCCGAATAATAAACACGATAATACTAATGAGATATTAATAGGGATTTTCTACATGTAATATAATATAATAATTTTTAAACGTCTTTGACTTTCAAGCAGCACAATAATAAACAATATGTGACATAAACAGATAGTTTCCCGCCACTACAAT
>DWKL01003050.1:0-11931 GCA_018249415.1 Phareas burnsi | reverse complement strand
TTGGTGGTGGCAGTGTCTTACCTGGGGTGAATTAAGTATTTATGAATAGTTTCTCAACATCTGCTACTTTTATTAGCAAAAAACTCATTAGCAAACGAGTATGTTACTCATGTTAAATGGTCACTGCCGTCCATGGCCGTCAGTAACCGACCTCACCAAGGTCAGTAATTCTACTTAAGGTACTTCACAGTTATTTGTAGTAAGTTGTAAGTTGAAATGCTTCGTATGGTACCTTTATTTAAATGGGCATTAAAATAATGTTTTTTATGTTTTTTAGAATCCTATTCTCGGCGACAAAAAATGTTGTTACTTGAGGCAAATCTTTCTTAGTCTGATATAGGTATACGGGTGCTGAGCCATAAGGTATTTAAATTAGAACCGTCATTTAAAATAGAAAGTACAAATACGTGTCTATTGATTACAAAATATGTTTCCGCGTAACTTATGTGCATATATTTAAAATCAAATTTTGCTATGTTATGTTAAATATATATTTCTCAGTCCGCTATGCTCTTTGTAAATATCTTATATCTTTGTAATTGATGAGACGCGACGGTTGTCTAAAACCGCAGAACCTTCAGTTTCTTCAATCGCGCAACATGCTAGCGACGCCGAAAATTATTCCGCTGTTTGGAGCATTACTTATATGTATTACATTTTTATATAAATTTATTGTATTTTTTTTGTGCTGTATATAAAGTGTATTTAAATTAAATGACAAGTTTCAGTGCCTACTATTTCATGTCGAGGTCTCGATGCGTCAATGAAATTAAGTAAATTGGAGAGACAATTATTTATAAGTCAGCGAATAGTGACCGACAAAGGTGAATTAGATGGAGGCGTGCTGGTGAACAAAAATGGAATCATTGAAGAACTGCTCACGCGACCAGCAGTTGACGCGCTTATTGCTGCAAATGGGAACACGATCAAGGTATCAAAATTATTATTATCATATATACATATGTGTATATTATCTAAAATAATGATTCATACTGACTTGTACCTAAACATACTATATCTAAGAATAACAATAATTATATGTACAGTGAACCTCGTGGAGCAGTGGTGCTATGATATATGATACCGGCTATCGAATAGCAGTAGGGTTGCGGTATGACACATGTCTAAATGATGGGTTCATCTGTTATGGTTGTGGATTTTGCGTACTGGTCCTTATATACATATATTCATGGCATCCACAACACAGCTACCGGTTTCAAGCGATGCATGTATGCATGTAGAATTTTTACCGTTATTGTTAAGATATTAGTGATACAACGCTTTAGGAAAATATATATCTGAGCTGACAATAGATATTATAGTACAACAAAGGTAGGAATATTAAAAAAAAATTTTTAGGCGCTATTTTTAAATGTTTTTTTTAATTGTTAAACAATATTTGTATAAAAATGTATATCCCAATATCAGGTAATAGATGGCGGTTGTACACCATTGATGCCCGGTGGTGTCGACTCTCACGTGCACGTCAACGAACCAGGAAGGACTTCATGGGAAGGATACGTGACAGCCACGCAGGCAGCGGCTTGGGGAGGCTTCACGACTATAATTGACATGCCTTTGTACGTACAAATGAGTCCGTATCTAAGTTTATGTACCCATAACATAATGAATCTGTACATCATATTAATATTACTTAGTAGGTTGTTATTATATCAGATATAATTTCAATCAGAACAGTTCTTACATTTCTTTCACTATTAGAAATAAGATAAACTAGATGGATATAAGCAATGGAAATAATGTATATACCTACCTATTACAATGTCCACGAGATCACGAAGTAATGCTTACATTAGCAATCCTATCTATATTAGCTTGCTTACTATTTTTTATGAGCATCAGAAGTACATATATGATAGGAATATAAATACGTGTCAGTATTACGGCTGAAAGTCAGTTTTGCATGTTTGATATTTTTAACGTAGGAACTCTATACCGCCGACAACTACAGTGGAGAACCTCAAGATAAAAACATCCGTAGCAAAGGAAGAAGTATATGTCGATGTCGGATTCTGGGGCGGCGTGATACCTGGAAACTCAGTCAGTATAATGTTCTTGCATACGTAGCATATAACAAATCATACATAACGAAATTATGTTTCATCATGCATATTTCATCATCATCGCCATCAAACCATTAGTGTTCCAATGTTGAGCATTAGTCTCCTTTCAGACTGAGAACAGTTAGGCCGTAATCCATCAAACTTCTCAAGTCTACTAGACTTCACACACCTTTGAATTTCACGGAGAATTCTTAAGAATATTGGTTTCCAAACAATGTTTCCATCAACATTAATGCAAGTGACATTCAATTTCTTATATGCACACAACTTCGAAAAATCAGAGGCAAGTGCCTAAGATTCGAATCTCTTGCGCTGAGCACGTTTTTTCATATGTGTGCTGACATGTTATGTTGGTCAATGACTAATTTTTACGATAAATCAAAATTAAATGTACTACCCTATATATTACATATGAATGATATACCTTGTACCCAATTTCACGATAACGGCCATTTTGTAAGGAAATAATTATATTGACTGTAGACTGTAAAAACTATCGTCTATCGTTCTGCTTATCTGTACAGGCCAATGTTGGAAACAGCAGAATCGATTTTGATGGTTCTTTTAGGCAAAGGTTTTATTTTAGGCTTTTTTTTATCACGAATTTATTTATGGTTCCTGCATAAAAATAAAAAGCGTACACACAGCGCACGAGGCGGCGGGAGAACCTTTATTCTAAAAATAAAAAAACTTTGTTGGTTTTATTATTTTAAATGTAATGTGTAAATGTTTTAATCTTTTACAATAATACAATTGTTTGCAGCTACATTAATCCACTTAAGTATCACAAAAATGTGTATACTAAAACTTGAATATAATCTCAATAATTAATATATAAAGTCAATAATGAACAAACTTTTAATTTATATTACATAAGTACATTTGTTATTTTCAGGGAGAATTACTGGGAATGATAGATGCTGGTGTGGTTGGTTTTAAATGTTTTCTAATTGACAGCGGTGTACCTGAGTTTCCGAAAGTTGAGCCTGAAGATATAGAAAAGGCTTTTATCGTTCTTAATGGAACGGAAACTGTTTATGCCGTGAGTATCTATTTAACTCTGACCTTGCCATTTAGTGCTGTAAAAAGTAATTTGTAACAAAGTAGTTACGCCGTTTCGTTTCTCGTTTTCAGTTTCACTCCGAGTTACCGGTAGATAATGTAACAAATTCTGAATGTAATGGATGTGGTTGCCAAGGTCAGTGTTATTGAAACAAAACATGGAACTAATAAGTCTTTGTAGATAAAGAAAATGTAAATGGAATTGTACCTGTATAGAAATATTGTTAAGAATGTTTGCTGTCTTTATTTTACAGATCCTCAGGTATACGCGACGTATCTCGCAACGAGACCTGAGCAAATGGAGATCGATGCTGTGACTTTAGTAGCTAGTTATATACCAAGATATAAGTAAGACAATTACTCTAAACGTTTTAATTATAAAGGTATGGCTAAGTTGTAAAATATGAGGTTACGAAAATTATTGACATACGGTCCGCCTATATTCAAGTTCTAATTAATATAATATAAACAATGGAAGCAACATGACCGCACCTGGTTTTAAGTGGCCAAAGCAGCCAATGCCTGAGGTCTGCCAATCCGCATTCGGCCAGCCTAAGACTTTTTGTATTCTGACAGGAGACCCGTGTCAAAAAATATCACAATAATAAGTTGACAATGTTCACTATTGTATAAAAACCTACATGTAGGTATATAATGTTTTCATGAACTGAAGTATATATTGGGTGTAGTTACGTAGTGTACGGACAGTTTAATAATTATTTTATTTATTATTTTCATGATATCAAATAAAGCAGTAGTAGGTTCCCCTAACTTGATGCTGTCTTAAACCAATCGACCAATAATTCAAATACGTAGCTGAAACAAATTTACCGCCACACTTCCCCTTCATTATTATCCTCCAGCATACACCCTCCAATTAATAATGTTGACACTTTCAACAAATCGATTAACATTGGTCCTGGCCATTAATCATTAGCCGAGTAGATCGTACAGACGATTATGGTTTAAAATTATTTTATTTTGTGTTAGTATCATATAAATATCACATACCTAAGTGACCTTGGAAAATGGCAGTTATTTTAAAAAAACGGACAGCCACTGGAATTTCATGAGTCGTTGCAGTGTTCGTACCCACATAGTGCACGTATCTTCTCAAGCTTTGGTCCCTATACTGGAAGAAGCCAGGCAGAAGCGCCTTGCAGCTGGAAATACGCACTGGCGTGGTGGCGTCACCGCCGAAACCTGCCACCACTATCTCACAATCAGCTCAGAAGAGATCCCTCCCGGCCACACTGAGTTCAAATGTTCCCCGCCAATAAGAAATAACACCAATAGAGTGAGTAGGCCTGTATTATTATAATATTTTACTCAAGGAATTACAAAACGACTATTTGTTTTTTTTTATAAAGAAGTGATATTGTAATTTAAATACATTAATTAATTGTGATGACTTTTAAGCTCTGTTTCTTTTAAAAAAGTAATATAAACGTTTACATTTTTTTATCTTGTCAGCAAATATTGTGGCAATATATTAAAGAAAAGCGGCTTGATCTAATAGCGTCTGATCATTCCCCATCCGTGGCTAATTTGAAGGGACCAAACTTTTTCAATGCTTGGGGTGGTATATCTTCTGTTCAATTTGGTATGTATTATTTAGAATCAATTTGTATGTACATTCATTTAAAACTTACTTTTTAAAGTAAATTTATTGTGTGCAGCGTGTGAAACGTAGAGACGCTTTCTAAAGGATTTCACACCTATTACACCTAACCACTAATAACTATTATATCTAACATTGTAAAATTAATACTAAATTATTAATGTACAAAAAATATTCTTCTCTTTAAAATGTCGTGTACTTATGATCTTCTGAACCTTGATCATTGTAATTGAGACTACACTAAAACATTGTGTTTCACTCACATTCATAAGTGATGACACATCCAAATCACCTACTTATAATTACCATAGTAATATAATAATCAGTGAGCTATGAAGAAAAATGTATGAAAATAAACCAGTAAAAAAGAGCTCTAAGGTCGTAGACACAAATTCAAACAAAAGCTTATCATATATGTCTTAATTTAATCAAAGTAGGTGACTTAATATCAACAACATAACACAGCAAAGCCTGACTACGGTGACTACGATATAAGTGCACTTCTAAAGGTTGATAGATGGAGGTTATGTGCTATTTTAGGGCTGTCATTATTTTGGACGGAAGCAAAAGCCCGAGGATTTAGCCTTGAGACAGTGAGCCACTACTTATCAGCGGGCCCAGCTCGGCTTTCCGGTCTGGACGAAAGAAAAGGCGCTATAAGACCAGGCCTTGACGCAGATCTCATCTTCTTTGACCCTGATGCATCATTTATCGTTACGCCTGAAATAATTCGGTATAAAAACAAGGTACAGTATTAATTATACTATTATTTCCTGTCGATATAAATTAAACTTCTTTGTTTACTATTAATAATAACTTTGTTCTCTCGCGTGTACGCTTTAACATTATTGTATATATTTAAATATTAATGATATATTTTTATGCGAAATCCCTAAACATTTTCGCGGTATAATTAATAAAACTCAATTTTAAATATTTACATCATGTAATCTTTGTAATCTACATACATTTAATATAATCTACATCTCGATCAAAACATAGACAAGGCAATTATTTAAATATGTTATTAATGTTGTTTCGTTACCCTTTTAAGGTATTTCGTAAGGTATAATAAATAATACATGTTATTAAGATACCGGATAAATTAAAAACTCAATAGATAGTCTTTGGCAATTAGAGTCTACTTAGATAAAAAGAGTAACTAGTTATTTTATTTTTTGCAGATAAGTCCATACATGAACCGAGTGTTAACAGGAAAAGTAATAAAGACATATTTAAGAGGTCGTCTTATTTATTCAGATGGCCAACTAATTGGAGGACCTCAAGGAAATTTATTAATTAATAATGATTTTTAGAACAAATTATTAATATTAAATTGTTATTAAATTGACAATTGTTTGATTGCCTCATGTTTTTAAATGAGGTTTCTATAAAGATACAATGTGAAAACGTATTTTTTTTTATATTTGATGCAAACGAACAAGGAGTTCCCCTCATCTAAACAAAATAGTTTATTTACCTAAAATATATCAAAGAACTTGCCTACTCCCGATGGTTATGTAGGAACATCTTATATAAGTAACCTGTCCTACTACACTCTTCGGATTGCAATAAAGTGTAGTACTTCGAAGTAGGTAGGTTTGGCAGTCGAATCTAGAGATGTCAAATAGTCTGATACAGCCGCACTATTCGGCGAATGATTTGTGTTAACACGATAATATGGCCGTCGTCGATCGTAACCTGACCGCGATTTAGTTTTTAATTTATGTCAAAGCAAATTCGTTGTGAATTCAATCATTCGACCATACGACGCTAATTTCAGTATATAAAAATTGGGCAAACACAAAACATTCGCCAATCACCCTCACTATCCAGAAAAGCCGATCCGCCGAATGTCCAGCCGTAAATAATAACATAAACCAAACATTCCCCAAATCCCAATCGTGCGGGCATATGGTAAATAGAATTTTTGTGGTATTTTGTTAAAAAATATTGTGGTCTATACCACCCACATTACATGATATCCTCTTATTATATGATAATTTACCATCTTTAGATTTAAACTAAAGTTAGCATAGTTCCCAACTAAAGAAAGAATTGTATTTTATGTTAAATTTTGAGTCAGCTTCAGTTGTTTTGTTATAAACATTGTAATATTATATACGCCCGTCTGGCTTTATTTTTATATAATCAAGTAGGTAATGTGACTTTGAAAGGTCAGCTGAACAATCATAGCTTATATTTGATTCAACGAATTACTCTCCATTCAATTACTTCTATTCAAACGTTGTTTAAATATATACCAGATATTTAAATATGATCGAGAGTACATACTAACGAACGGGTATTAAATATGTATGCAGATACCAATTAGATTCTGTGCGCAACTTTAGCGCAGATTATGGCGGAGTATTGTATGTTTTATTACTTTATGTAATTAAAGTAGCAAGTCAGTATCCAAAAGTCGTTGATGGTTGATACTTAACTAGATACACAATCAAAATAATAATTAAAAATGCAGTCTATGCAGTCCAGTGTTATGGCTTGTATACCCATAGCCTTTTTGGCCTATCTATGAAAACATCGTCATAGGATCATGCAGTATCTAATCAAGTAAATAATCAAAGATAGACGCTAAAGTACCTTAAGTGTACGTAACGGTCATGGACATCCGTACATAATGGATCGAGTTAATGTGAAACCGTGCCTCTAGATCAGAACATAGCATAGCCCTAGCTAGTATAAATAATGGCAATAATCTAATCTATGTCCTATATGCCTATGATAAAGATATATGTAGGTAAATGTCCTAGGCATTGCGGTAATAATCTCGCATTATAGTTTAACCCTTTAAAGTAAAAAAGAATATCATTATTTTTTTAATAGTCTTGTCTCACTCTCCAGTGGTTTATATGTCAGTGGTCCGAATAGAAAGTAAATATAAATAATATATATTTTACAATTATCAAAGTCTTCCAAAATAACTAAAATTCAGTTTGAAATATGTACGCCATGATCATAACCTCTCGTCTATAAATCCCGGCGTTAAGGAAGCTAACACACTCACAACAGTATTAACAGTAAGTAATATGAGCAAATAAATGACAATAGCTGCAAGCACACATTAAGCCTAAAGTTTTATTTTATCATTATTAATACACCTGACAAAATATTAGTGTGGATTACTAAGATTATCAAATTCATTATTAAAGTCAACGCAAATAATTATCGCAAAGTCAGTCAAAGCAAATTAAAGCTTTGGAATTATTCTGTTTCTTATATTTGATGATATTTCTTTATTGCACTGGCGTATATTTATTGGTAATGGGTTAGAGAGAGCTCAAGATAGTGCTATGCGGCACGAGGCATAGTGCATTATGACTACGGCAAAGAGTACAATAATAATGGATAGACTACGGCTTTTTTTTTACTATACGAGGACTATTAATGAGAATTCAATATATTTTTTTATTCTTTATTACAAAAATACGTTTAATATTATCTTATATGACAAGATTATGTAATTAATTTTTAAGTATAACTATTTTAAATATATTACCAATTTATAAAATATTCAAACTGTTTTGTCGATTGTTTGATCTGACGTCTCATACTTACCGATTCGTATGTGGCTATATAAAAAATACTGTGTTGTTGTTTGTAACCGTTGCATCTTTAAAGTTTGAAAACGACTAAAGCTAATTTGTTTTTTTCCTGTGTGCCAATGTTTTGCATTTTGCAGAGTTTGGTAAACGGTCCAGTAACTTCTTAGAAAATCATAGAAGATATATAGTTACCAGTGGAAATATATATTATTCATGAAAGATTAACTGAAGATAAATTCAAAATTGGAGAAGGTATCAAGTAATCTGGACTGCTTGACAGTTTTGTTTGACAAGACAACTGAAGTTACGATAACCTCTAAATTTACGTTTTAAATATTCGTGTAACTCTGAGAGTGTACTAAATGTGATGTTTTAGATGCCCAGTGTGATCAGTAACATCGACGTAACCAGGCAAACAGACGGCAGCAAGATGCAACTCGAGTGTTTAGAACTGGCAGGGTACACTCTAGACCGGTATATAAATGTTGATAATTCCCGCCCTTCGTTTTTAGAGGTACATGTTTATACTTTTTATTTTCAATCGTTATTAAGATGTAATGCCGCCGTACTTTATTACTGTGCTAATAAAAAAAAACAATTTTCTTTGCTATTCGTCATATTGTCAAGAAGAGTTCATGTTATTCGTGATAATTGTATTGAAAGCTGTGTATCTAGTTTTAAGAAACATTTTTGAAATCACATTTCCAAATATTACAAAAGTTATTCAATACAACATGTAAAATTTCTAAAATCCTTATATTGTTTATAGATAACGGGTATAGCAGCACAAAAAAGTCCAACATGCAGTGGACTGAATGCAGGGGATTACAGAAACCTGGCTGCTTTGCTCAACCACCCCACACTGTCACAGCTTAAGATCTTAAACAAGGTGCCATTGCCACCGGAAATAATGGAACACTTTGCTCGTATCCTTTTTACTTTTGAATTATGACTCAGCAATAATTTAATATCATATGAATGAAATATTACATAATAATAAGCCATTGAATGTCACAATTACTGCAACATTCCAATTTGTAACGTAGATGCTTCAAAATTGAATTTCTATCCATGCAGGTGACTTAATTCTATATCTGATGACCATGGAGTGCCATGGTTAACATGCAAATGTCTGACTGTGATCCCTGATCAGGTAGACATAAAAAATTTAGTTTAGATTTCTAAGTAAATGTTTATGTTCTCTTGGGGGTATGTAAATAACACTAACAAAACTTATTATTCTTAATACTTAATGTAATTCTGTCACGGGACTAAATCGAGCACAGAAAGCATATTTTTAATGACAAATTATGAATATTTAATATACATTTGTTTACTTTATGTATGTTTGCTCATGGTTTGAACCTTAGTGTATTTGTAATAACATGACAATGAAGATAAATCAATGTTTTCTTAATTTTTTAATCAGATATGCAATGCAATTGTTTGATGGGAGTTTTTCCAGAAATCAGCCGTGTTTGGCTGGCTATAGATAGCAATATATATGTGTGGGCATTTGAACATGGGAGTGATGTTGCCTACTTTGATGGACTAGGAGAAACTATAGTTAGTGTCGGCCTTGTTAAGCCTAAGCCGGGAGTTTTCCAAAGTTTTGTTAAATATTTACTAGTTCTTACAACTACTGTAGAAATAGTAGTCTTAGGTAAGTGAAGATTTTTTTATTACTATCCACCCAACGTTAAATGGTCAATGGTACCTATGCATATCTATAATAAATTCCATGTAGTACAAGAAGAAGGCTATTACATATGTCCTGCTACACCTGAGCAGGTTCGGTCACTTGAGCAGAGCATTTTGAAACGAGATGTCAAGTGATTTAAGGTTCGGTCACACAGCGGACGGGGCGGGACGGCAACGCGACGCCGACGGGACGGTGGCGCGGCGTGGATGTCACACTGCGAGCGTGACGGTCGCGTCGACGACGCGCCGGCCGTCCCGCCGTGCTCGGCGTGATTTTCCGAGCATTTTGAAACGAGATGTCAAGTAATTTAAGGCTAGCATTCTTGTATTTCGTTTCGTTATCCATTTTTGTAATCAAATACAACGCGCACGTCCCGTCGGGCGCAACATGCTCCTGCCCCGCTGTCTGTGTGACTACTACAATGAAGTATTCATAGAACACAAAATATCGCGTCGCGCCCAAGCCCCGTCACGCCGCGTTGGTGTTGTATTCACGCCGAGCGCGGCGGCGACGGGACGCGGCCGCTAGCCGAGCGCAGCGGCGGTATTTGACGTCTTCTATATAACCTAGTACATTACAACTGCTCACGTCGCGTCGCCGTCCCGCCCCGCCCATTATGTGACTGACTCATAAGACGAAAAAAGTAAATCTGCCTCGTTAAGCTGGTATAAGGCAAAAATAAGTGCTGCTGCATACAAATAGCGTAAAACTCAACCACCTTTTTTTCAAGGAACAATGGAGTTCACTTCTCTTATTTTTTAAATTGTACTTTAAATTTTTCAGAACCCATGTGTAAATAATTATTATTAAACCACTAATCCTGTTGAGATGTTGGAGAACATGTTGAGTTTTGTTATGAATGGGTGCATCCACATTTGTAACAATCTTTTATAAGCATTATTATGCTTTAGAGGATTCCATAATCAATAAGCAGTTGGTCCTGGTTGGCTTTTCTTATCGTTATCGGAATTCAATTTGAATCATCATTATTATTTTAATAGAAATATGTAATTTTTTTTGCCCATACATTTACAGGTGTAACATTTTCTAGCAGTAAGTCAGATGGAGTGGGAGAGTTTGAAGAAATACACTTAGTTCCTGAGCCAGTGTTTGTGTTGCCAACAGATGGTATTTCAATGATGTGTGTGAAATCAACAGCTAAGGGCAGAATATTCATGGGTGGCAAAGATGGCTGTCTGTATGAAATTACATATCAGGTTTGATCTATTCCTTATGATCTATACCTATTCATTTTATTATTTATCTTTTATGTTATATGAGCAACAGGTATTCAGTTATTGGTTGTTAACTGATCTGGTCATGTTATAGTTTTTAGTCACATGCAGTTTAAAAATTTATGATTATAATTATTGACTTCAATGGAGGATGAAAACATGAGTAAACCTACATGCTTCAAAATTCACTAAATTGAAATGAATAAAGTGTATACAACCTATCAAGCAGTGACTAGCAGCAGAACAGTGATGGGTTTATGATTTAGCTTTAATAAGATCCAAGATAATAATTTGAATATGCTATTATTTTCAGGCTCAATTGGGCTGGTTTGGCAAGCACTGTAAAAAAGTAAATCATTCTACCAGTGCCCTCTCATTCTTGGTGCCTTCGTTTTTAAATGCAGCCTTTTATGATGAAGATCCCATAGTGAAAATTGAAGTTGATAATTCTCGTCATATTTTGTACACGCTCAGTGAAAAAGGTTGCATAGAAGTATTTGATTTGGGCTACGAGGGAGAAGATTTAAGCCGTATAGTAAGATTACCTCAATCAAGAATTATGTCATTGGCGGTGGACATTGTGAAGTATGATTCTTTGTTTATTTAATATGGAATAAAAAAATAATGACAATAATTAATAGTATTACCATAAGGGGTTATT
>DWKL01003049.1:0-11932 GCA_018249415.1 Phareas burnsi | reverse complement strand
GAAGAAGATGCTTTCTAGATCACAATTACATGTACATAGAGCTATGCGTCTGTCTATAAGCGTGTCTCAATATGTTTCAGCGGATCTATATATACAGAATCCAGGTTTCGCGGTATTATTGAGACAAGGCGTTACATTAATCATGCAGGTGCCAGCGACGATTTAATCCTAGGTAGACAGCGTGCTCGTTTATAACACATAACATGAAAAAACATGGCAATCTCAAATATGATACGGAATATTGTGCACAATTGTTTTATATAACCGAGCGGCAGTTCGCGTCTCAGATCCGACGGCGGAGATTTAATTTGAGATTGCGTCGGGATGGCTGCTCGGTACTTTCTCCATATTCGCGTGCATTAGCTGCTGTTACTGGCAGTTTTTGTTATGTACCACATATTCGGATTGTACCACCTCGTTCCGCGCCTCTTAATCCAATATCTTTGCGAACCATCGTACTTTAAACGCGGTGGCGTAAACTTCGGACATTTTATTTTGAGCGAAATGTTGTAATGATTTGGCTCGACGAGTTTATGTTCATGACTGTGTAAATTGTTACCCCTGTTTCTTATAACTCATATTAAATTAGTCTCACAGTTGGGCACAAGTTTATTTGTATCGGAAGGTTTGGGCCCTGCCCAAGCCTCCACTGACAAGATATTGCTTGTATTGGGCTTGTATTATATTGCATATAATTTAGGATTTAGGTATATTTGTAAAAGATGTCAGTACTTTTTAGATGCTTTACATTTATTAAAGACAAAGCAATCGCAATGGTAGTTTAAAATATTTTTTTTTTCAATATGTTTTTTCTTATATTCGAAAAGTAGCAAACGAGCGTGCATGCCATCTCATGTTAAGAGGTCATTACAGTCTATGGACACCTACATTTAACTTCAAACAAAACTGAAGTTCTATCTGAGGTCGTACATAGATGCGTCACTCACTACTCCTGAGGACTAAGAAGGTCGCGTCGCTGTAAGTGTGTCCGGTAAATATAAGCCTGCAGATCCGTATATTTCAATTCTTTCTTGTTTTCCCTTGCGTAATAACTGTAAAATTTTCGAACACATACATAATTTTCATATAAGGTTCGACGTAAAATGAACTTAAATATACATATTAATTGTGCTCCTTAAATTTACGTGAGTGGGATGAAAGGAACTAAAGATTATTACATTTTGCGACGAAATACAATAAACATGTACCTAAGTAAACATCAACACAGGTCCGTGTGTGGGTCGTGGTTTACCTAATAAGGTCCAGCCTCGAGGGGCGTTCTACCGAGTAGCGCATATAACTGTGTCCCCAAAGCACGCAAGGGGGCTCCATAAAATATAATAAGACTATTACTCTCATGATGAAAACGGGTCAACACTGTAATCGTTATGGACAACCCACTTGTATTGTTACGGCTGTAAACGCTTTTATGTGTTCGCTACTTTGTGCTTTCGTAACGTTATATCTAGAAACGTTAAGTCTTAACTTAGTTTTATAATCAGATTAATACTTGTAATAAGGGTTATTTATTCCACGTTTAAATGAATAGCAATGTAGGGCACTCGAGAAAAATAAGTGACGTCATCCAATTTATATAACAAACATATTACGTACCCGGGGTCAGTATCACAAACGTGGAGAAGCAACGTAAACATCTTATCGCGTTGACTATATTAACTGGCTGCAATAACAAGTTAATCAGAATTGATCCGAGCAAGTCCGCTCATTATTTTCTCTTATCACAGAACGTACGGAGATAAAAGCTCCGACTTATTCTTACAGATGACATTTTTATGTCGCCAGAATAGGGAAATAACGAAGTCATAAATGGGAGTCGGACGATAAACAAACTGTAGCCTCCGAGATAAGAGTCCATTCTCTTTGCGAAGTAATAGGACGACGAGACGTGGATAACGGCTTTGCACATAGCTATTACATATTAACATGTTAGGAAATTGTTGCTGGTCGCTTATTGGCAGAAATCTGATTGTTGCGGGGAACGCATTACGTACAAGACGACGGCAGCGCCGCATTTCGAATCGTTTTTAGTTTCGTCGTAGCAATCTGTTATCTAAGTTTTATAGAATAAAACATTGATAGCCTAGTGGTAAAATTCTGACTCCTCAAGGTGGAGGCTCGGGGTTCGAATGCCAGGACCCTTCTCCACCTAGAACGTGAGGGGTTAGGCTGTAGTCCACCACACTGGCCAAGTGTGGTTTGGTAGATTTCACACATCCTCGAGAACTCCATAGACAACTCTATAACGTGTTGGTTTCATCATGATGTTTTCCTTCGCCGTTAAAACAAGTGATATATTTTTTTTTAATTCGTACACCACTTCAAAAATATCAGAGATGCGTCCGGGATCCGAACCCCGGATTCCCAGCGTGAGAGACCAGAGTCTTATCTTTAGGCTATCACTGCTCTTATATGCTCACTGTTATAATAATAACATATAAGTGACTTTACAGTGAGCAGATTATGTCCCTGTTTTTATGAAAATTTACCGTATAGAATTCCTTGTGTAAAACTTCGATATTAAAGAGAATACAAAAACAAGCATCATTTTTCAGATGTTTCAGTATCAAAAACACATTTTGTTAGTTAACAACTAATATTTGTCTAACGATTACAACTAATAATACGTTATGTTAAAGTTATTTTCTTTATAAGAATCCTTATTACTCGTATACAATTCAAACGTAAAGAATTATGCCTTAGTGAACATCATCTCATTAATTGTGCTTCCTCGCGGACTATACCTTTGTCAGGAGCAGCCCTTGTTTCCGAGTTAATTGTTCGCTTTTCCCGTTTTGTTCAAAACTATACCTACTCCTAATTGACCTCATTCAGTTTCGAATAGATCTAACTGGAGTGCTTGATTAAAATTTTACGTGAGCTTAGGCAATGGAAGCTTAGAATGTTCCTAGGTATTTATTGTACGATTAGGTTTGCCTATCATCAATTAAGAACGGTTAGGTTTCCCATTATCTATAATATAATACAGTATTTGGTAACATTTGTATATTATGAATTGTACAATGAATTTTATTATCACATTTTTTAAATATTTTTTATGTTTGAAGACTAGCAAACGAGCGTGCAGGACACCTGATGTTAAGTGGTCACTGTAGCCCATTGATACCCACTTTTAACCTGGAACAATACTGACGTTTTATCTGAGGTAATAAATAGATGTGTAGGTGAACTTTCTTCCGCTGTTTCTCCTACATAGTAAAAAGATTTGCGAAGCGGTGGTAATGTATTCCCTATCGCCGTGGCGAATAAACGCTCCCCATACCAACAAAATATAACCATATAAATATTACCAATAAAATATAAATATAAATATTACCAGCAAAATATAAATAAATAAATATTTTTACCGATGAGGACGCCAATTATGTTGTATTGTAAATTAACATAATTGTGTAATAAACAATTATATTTAATTTCGTCGCGTTATTTTTAAATCTAAAAACTAACAAAGTTGTTAATGTACATATGCATGATAAATCAAAAGGAATTAAAACAATAAGACTTTAGTATTGAAATCGTTGCTACAGCGATGTTTGTTGTCACTGGAAACTATTGTAATATTCCAAAATACTAAAGGTAAGACGACGTCCCCATTTGTTTGAGCGATCGTACAAAGCGTGTATATAGGGTTCAAAGAGAATAATTTCAATTAAGCCCAGGAGTATGTAACAAGAGTACCTATTTTATAAACTACGTTTTGATAGACGATAGTGAGAGTTGTAATGTTGTGGTAGATCGTCCGGGGAGGTACCACCGTCGCTCTCATAATCAGTTTTTGTATTTCGGTTGGAGGTGTGGTGGTCGGGCACATTTATAACGAGGAATCTTCCTCCACAGTAGTAGTGACGCAACTACGTACGACCTCAGATAAAATTTAAATTTTCGTTTGGTTTGAGGTTAATTGTGGGTGTCCATAGGCTGCAGTGATCACTTGACATGAGGTGGCCCGCCGGTCGTTTGCTACTCTTCAAACATATTTTTTTTTTATCTTGTGTGTGGAATTCGAACATTTTATATTAAATCGTTTATGGTTGATGTCGAACTTTAATATGTACCTACTCTACTTTTATCGGGTTCTTCTACATTCGCTTAATTCTTCTGTCTATATAAAACCCAAACACAGTTATGATTTAAATGTAATTTTTAAGGAAAAATATAAATATAAAATTCTGCATAATGCAGAAACAAACAATCTATAAAATAAATTACATTATATTTTAAAATTTAACGGATTACGATATCTAGGAAGTTCAGGTGCAGGCGTGTTTGTTTGTATTCCTAAATGTACTTAAGCATTTTTTATTTACTTCACATCGTACTATAGTTGTATCGTTAGGAAAATATGGAGCAAAGAAATAACAATCTTTAATAATAGGCGACTAAGACATGCTACCATAAAATCTTCTATAGCTAAATACTTCGCTTTGAAAATCTCGGAAATAGGAATTTGGCTGAGTTTCGTATTTTTGTCGAGACAAATAACATGTAACATCGATAAGAGCTTGTCGTCGGCTCCTCTGTTTACGCAAACGAATCGTTTCGTGGACAATCTTTATATTCTATTTGGTTTTTATTGGACAGCGAAGAAATGTTGCCGTCTCTCAAGCTACTACCGTCTTCCTGCCAGAATCGACCAATTAGTTTAGCTCAATGAATTATTTCTATCTTGTTTTACAGCCTTCATAAGAAATTAATTAGAAACCTAATGGAGGCGGCTTAAATGCGACAAGACAAGCCTTTGAAACAAAAACAATTTCATAAATCGAGGGATTTGCGTTAAGCTTTAATTGCTTAAAGATTTAAGCGTATGTCAAAGATTTATTAGATGTAATATGCAAGGGAAAAAATTCTGACAATAGATATAGTAGCAAGAAAGGAATGCAGCCAATTCAATATGCTTCGAACTTTTAACAACATATGTTGATTGTGGAAA
The DNA here is from genome assembly GCA_018249415.1 of Phareas burnsi. Taxonomy (NCBI): domain Eukaryota; kingdom Metazoa; phylum Arthropoda; class Insecta; order Lepidoptera; family Hesperiidae; genus Phareas; species Phareas burnsi. The sequence goes on along the minus strand of DWKL01003049.1, from coordinate 6,960 downwards.
AAATTTACCTACTTTATTATATGAATTTTAGACTCACATGTTTTAAATTGAGTAGAGAATGTCTATTATGTTAGCGATAGGTAGATAAAGTAGATATATTCTAACAGTAGAATTATGCCCAGCAGGATTTATCTTAAAAGTATGATTTCGAAATCCCCTGCAGAAAAAAGACCCTGCGCGTTGGAATGGCTAAAGACTTGCAAATAATGGTCGCCTGCTGAAATAAAGAATCCGGGTTTTTAGAGCGATAACACAACTAAATCCTGCTTTTTATTACATGGGTTTTCTAAAAAGAATGCGTTTTACAAACATCAGGGCGATGAAGATCTTTGGTTTCATGATTGACCCGGAATCAGCTTTGCGACCAATGTATAAGTGGACTCGAATAGATAAGCTATTTATGTAATGGAAGAAGTAAACATATAACCAGTGCTGGGTACGGGTCTCCTCTCAGAATGAGAAGGCTGAGACCATAGTCCATACTGGTAAATTGATAGACTTCACACGCCTTTTGGAACTTTACGGAGATGTTTCCCTTCATGGTTAAAGTAAGTGATAATTAGTTTCTAATACGCTCATTACTTCTAGAAAATCAGAAGTGAGTGCGGGGTTCGATCCCCGGTTTCCCAGAGTGAGAGGCTGGAATTTAACCACTCAGTTATCATTGATTATATGGCCCGTTTAATGTTAAATGCTTACTGACAACCACGGACATCTGTAACGACTCCATATAGAATAGGAATTAATCTCAGATATCTTGCTACTGCCGAAGACTAAGATGGAACGAAACAGTGAATCTGCCTGACCACATCCTTTAAAGTAGACCGCTTTACCGTTACGCTAGACAAGGCAAATGTAGATGTTATGGTGGTACCGGCGTAGGCGAAGGTCAAAAAGATCTACCACCTTTAAAAGTTGTAAGTGTAGGCAGTTTCAACGGAATCGTACCACGGTCGCCCTCACAATCTGCCGTGAAGCAATTCCTGTGTTACGGTTGGAGAGATTTGGATGTCGCTTACACTTGCAGCGAGGGAACCATGTTAGTCCTCGGAAGTAGCAACGCATCTACGTTCGACTTTAGATTGAACTTCAGTCTTGTTTGAGGTTAAATGTGGGTGTCCATGGGCTGTAGTGACTACTTAACATCAGTTAGCCTGCACGCTCGTTTGCTACTCTTCTCACATAAAAATAGTTTCAGGCCTCACACACGAAAAGAGGCCAGGTACAGCAACGGGACATTGAAACTCGATTAGTAAAGATACTTAATTTACGGTAAGTAGAAGTAATAACGGGGGCGTCGTCCAATATTAAGGGGCCACTGGGGTCAAGGGGTATTTTACCCATGGACATCTGTAATCAACTTTAAGTAGATACAAGATTAACCTAAAGTTGATCACAATTTTGTTGCTACCCCTGTGGACTAATTTATAACGTTCCATATAAGTATATGTATCTGTTCTATTACATTCTTAATATCAGGAACATAACAGAAGGAATACTGCTGCTCTAAACCAGAAATATATATTTTACCACATTTCGTTGCTACGCCTGAGGACTAATTTAAAATATTTCATATAAGTAAATGTATCTGTTTCATTACATTCTTAATATCAGGACTATAACAGGAGGAATACTGCTGCTCTAAACAAGAAATATATATTTTACCACACTAGGTACTTAATTAAAATAATTGTAACTTATTGATAGTAAAAAAATACTTGTAATTACATCAAATCTGTCCAACAGTGGTTACATATTTTACTTACAATACAAATGTCTTTTGTAGTTAAGTTATAAGAGTGAAGTAACCTTTATTTCAATAAGTGGTAGAACCGTGACCTTCGTCTACGCCGGTACCATCATAACATTGACTTTTGCCTTGCCTAGCGTAGCGGTAAAGTAGTCTGTTTTGAAGGATGTGGTCAGGCACTATTTCGCGTTCGACTGAGTTGGTAACGCTGACGCCCGCATAATCCGCCATAAGGCAACTCTTGTGTTTCGGTTTGGAGAGCTGTAGTCGTTGAGTTACAGCCGAGGCGACCATCTTATCACTCAATAGGCCACGTACACATGACGTAGATGTCTATGGGCTGCATGGACCATTTAACTTTAGTTGACCTGAATGCTCGTTTGCTTCTAACATACAAAAAAAAACATAAAACTATCCAGTATTTGCATGAGGTTTTTTTTATTTTGATCCATATACGTGAACTATTATCAATTTGTCAGTCAATCGACCTACCGGCGAGCGACGGCAGCAGTTTCAGGCACTACTATGCCAATCGGCCGTCAATTCTAATGTGAGTCACGTCCATTTGAAGTAAAAGCCACTTTATTCAGGTGGTAATGATAGGTATTGTGTTATGTTGGAGAATAAAACGACCGGCCTTGTTGTGTTTTATTCCACGTAGGCATCGTGACTGCGGCAGCGTAATCGTCGCGGGTTCACTGTGTGCCGCAATATGAATTTGTTCTCTTTTGTTCACAGTTTTTAATTCCACCGGTAAAATGTATTGTTCGTGGAACAAAAGTCTGTGGTGTCATTGTTGTTGGCCAAAGTTCATTTAAATTCCGTGCCCGTGAGAGGGAACAGTAGCAAATATGAATTCCTTTAGTCCCATTGTCAAACTGGTCTTGCGCGCTATGGAATAAGGCTTTTCAAAGCCACATTGTATTATATCCCTTGCGACGGTTCTGTTTAAATTCAGAACTATATTATAATAGTCCCTGAATTAATGTTAAAAGTATCTTAAACAACAAAGGCATAGGGGCGTTGGTAAACATTTAGTTTTCGCCGGCGGTAGTTGGTTATATCGTTTCCTAGTTGTTCGTAAATATCTCATTTGCCAATATAGGGTAGGTAGGCATTGTTGATTATCATTCGAGCGCACATCCACATCCTATTTATTTTCTTCGTCTTTATTCATGCGCGGAAATGACCGCGTTAGTATGGTATAGAAAAGTGTCCGGTAAGTACCAGCTTCGTATTCGACTGATGCCCTGTTTGCATTTTACCTACCGATTTAGAAACTTCATCATCAACCCATTAACGTCCCACTGCTAGGCACGGGTTTCTTGTCAGAGAGAACGGTCAGCCTTAATTCACCACGCTGATCAAATGTGGATTGGTAAACTTCACATACCATCAAGAACTTTACAGAGGACTCTCATTTTTGGTCTTTTGAAGTTATGTGCTTATTGAAAATTAATTATCATTTGCAACGAAATCTGGATTCCTGAGTTAATATACTTTTCGTACTATATATCTGCCGATGCTAGAATTCTTTTATTATTATAGCATAGAAGTAGCAACAAGAGTGATGGCGCCCTTGAATATCCGTGATCAAGTCTAAAAAGGATTAAAATCCAATCTGAGGTCGGCCACAGATCCGTTGCTACCCTTGAGGACTGAATTAGACGGTCTCGTGTTAGTATCTCAGTGGTAACTACTGCTTTGACCACTTAAAATAGTTGGGTGGGCTCCATGCTCTTTTGTTATTTCTATTACCCAAAAAAAAAAACATTTAACATTGAACATCAGTCCATTCAACACACATTCATTTGCTTGGATTGTGCCCAGATCCAAAACAGAGAAATGATATCTGAACATATCACAAAGATCTCTACATGGCTAGAATCGCGCCTTAAGACATCTGCATAGCAGCTGTTGCATGTTGACTGTTATGGCATGCAGACAGTTAGGTAAAGCAATGTTCCATTTAGTTTAGTTGGAAGGCACGCTATAATTAATCTCTGGACTGGAACGCTATGGGTTTAATGCCAACCTACTATTTATATATTATTTATTTATTTATTTACTCATTCTTTATTGACCTACTTTAAAAAAAACAGTACAAAATGCGGACTTAATGTTTAACATTAAATCCGCTTTTTGTACTATTTTTTTGGAAGTAGGTCAGTTTAACATTTAAATGTTAAATAGCATCTTCCAGCCAACTTAGCCACGTTTAGGATGTGCAGAAAATAATGAAATATTAATAAACACTATTTAAGTATTACCTATAAATGCACATAGCATTAATATTTTTAAGTTGCAAGTGTCTTCGTAATTTTATAGAAGTGCTGAAAAATAATTAACGTAACTTATAATTCTACGAAGATGCTACTGAAAGTAGGTAACGAATCGTTAAATCTTGCTAGTTATGTAGTTGACTAAGAGAAAATAGTAGGCGTTTGCCAGTGGCGCGCAGCCAGGAACGTCGCCTTACATCGCTTGGTCCAGGCGTCGCAACAAGTTATGGGACGCTTTCCGAAAGGATTTTAGTCAATTGAAAAATTTTAATGGAAGACAAATGGCAAATGTGATTTTGATTTGGAGTAAGGAATATCATGAAGTCAATTATTTGGGTTAAAGGGGCTACTGCATCAATTTAATAAACGTTTTTGGGTATACACCCTGACTGAATCCATCGTCCGATGTAATTGACGATGATAAATGTTGATGATGCTGACGTAGATAATTGATAATAATGATAGATGATGAAAACCAAATATGATGAAGATGATAAACGATGACTGATCGTTGATTTAAAACGTTTGCAGTTCTCAAGAAAAAAATTAGATAATATTAGATAATATACAAATATTATTTGATCAGTCCAATCAATTTTGAGTTGCTTTTTTAGATTAATGTTTTTATAAAAAATATACAACCTCAAACCTGCCAATCAAATTATAAGTTAAAATTGCCGTGACACTTAGTCTTAATAATCGTGATATATTCATATATCAACATACGAAACATTACGGCCAATGTAGGCATGTCTATTTATGTTTACTGCTCTTAAGTGGTCTAATGTTTGTTTAGTTGATGACATAAATCTGCGATCTTATGTAGGACGTGAAGGATTTGGAAGAATCTATTGAACGGAGTCTTAATCTGTTTTATGTTGAGAGGGTATCCACATAAATCCTCACGGGATTATTTCTATACAATATTCTCGTGAACATTTCGTACTACCGTTAATACTAATCACAAGCGGTTTAGCTGATCCCCTATAGAAATAATTGTTGAGGATTATATTCGTATTCGAAACGGTTTTTTCCCCATTCTGACTAACGTAGAACGCTAATTTTAATGTTATGATTTCTTATGGTAAAGGGTTGATGTTAAGTGGTCACTGTAGCTTATGAACATTATACGTGGACAGGACGTGGACGTGGACGTGGACATACGTGTGTAATAATTTTATAAAAGGTAGTTTTATTTTTCTTAAATGGCAACACTGCTCGACCCCGTCATTCTTTTGTGACAACTTCCGGTGAAAGGATTGAGAGTGGTGGGGTTGAAACAGCGTTTTGATTATTGAGTCAGGAGCTCGGGTAGTCGTTTGATAACCATCGAGGTGATAAGTTGTCTAGTGGAAATTATGCTAGTTGGCCGATGAAAGTGTTAAAAGTGGAATAAAAGTATTTACTGTGCTGTGAATTGGAGTTTTTTGATAGGTGTCCGCTGTATTCTTTTTATAGCATAGAAGTAACAAATGATGTTAAGTAGCCACTGCCGCCGAGGATTCGTAATCAATGTCAAATAGGACTGAAATATTATCTGAGGTTAACCACAGTCGTGGTAGCATCTCTCCCGTTCTACACCCTTTAAACCAGAATACAGCAGCATTTAACGCTGCGTTTGTAAAGCAGAATTGGGGAATTCAGGCAGAAGCCTTAAGTGATTTCAGCTCCAGATGTGTTACTAAATCTAGGCACTCGTCTGGAATACCTCATATGTCCGACTCACCATACCGTACAACAAGCTGTCTGCCTATAGGTTACTAGATAGACATAGGTGAGGGTATCGAGACTGCAGTTGTACACAAATTCTCACTACCTTCAATTTTGCTATCGATTTTTCTCATATCACCATCCCCTTCACTTTCTCAGTGCAATTTAGACGCTTCCAAGCAACTGAAGCTAATACAAGTAAAATATTGTACTAAAAGTGTAAAGCAACACTATTGACTACTGGAAACAAAAGAAAGAAAAAGAGAAAATTCAAGTCATTCAGAAAAAATACAGAGTGAAAATATGTATAACGCCTTTTTCTCCCTCAAGATGGCCGAACTTTTGGGGGAAGGATCGGGTTATGTGCCATTTTTACACACTAAAACCCCCTCGGTGGCCTCACTATGTCTATAGTAAAGCTCCGGGATTTCAGGAGAACGTACCGGTGCTTTCCTTGCGCGATGCCCGCTACGACACCTCCCAGGGCAGAAGTCCCAGTCTTTTATTTCGTTTCGTTTCGAAGGACAACTTGTGACCACAACATATTGTCGTCTTCTCGAAGTCGCAAAAAATTAACGTCCACAGCCCCCACTCTGTTCGCTCGCAACATCCAGGTTACTTATATCTGGAGTGTATGTAACGTCTACAGGTCGAAACTATAAATAAGTTTTTTACATGCGCTTATTATGGCTCCAACCCTTTTTATGTCCCACTGCTGGGCGCGGATCTCACTCCACAACTAGGGAAGGCCTAGAGCATACTCCACTACGCTGCTCCAGTGTGGATTGGTGGAGATGCGGATTAATGGTCAACCAATGTCGAATGCTTTCAAACCACCCAGAAGGCCTCCGACAAGTTTTAATGACTGCTATCCAATAATCACAACCGGGACCGATAGTTTTACGTGCCCTCCGAAGCTCGGAAGCGCGCATGAAATTTAGCCACTAGCGGTCACCCATTCAAATGCCGACCGCGTCCGACGTTGCTTAACTTCGTTGATCGGTTACGATTTACGCGGGGCTGTACGCGCTTCTATGCTTATAAGCTAAAGTAAAATTGTAGGATATCATGCATGCAATAATTATTGATTGATAATTAATGTGACCATTTAAATTATACTGTTGTTAATAGAAATCGGTATTGACATCTTGAACATAATTGTCATTTAGTAAGCATGTTTTAAAAAATAATTATTATTTTTAAAATGACTAATTAAAT
>DWKL01003048.1:0-11937 GCA_018249415.1 Phareas burnsi | reverse complement strand
ATCTGTCGATGAGTCTACACAAAGAATGAATTAGATTATAAACGTGATTTCAAATAACATATAATATAAAGAATAATCGTCAAATTAATTTTACAGACATCTTTTCAGTTAAATATATGACAAAATACAGTTCGGGTCGGTGAAAAATGTTTCATTTATATATAAATATTTTACGTATGTACTTATATACAGGTATAAATTATTAATTGAAAGAAAAAAATCGAATTACATTTTGATAAATATAGGTTATCTTATCGTAGATATGAGTGGGTAATCTATTTGTTTTCAACTTTACAGGTTTAATGTTTTTAAGTTATTTTTTTATTAGAGCAAGATAACTCTTACTGTTTTTTTTATTATTTTGTATTAAGTAGTAATGAAAATAAGTTACGTGAGCGAGGTTACTAAAGACCATTAAAATGGTTTCCAACATTTATTGTTTCAATAAATTTTCGATGTGATACTTAAGGAATTTAAAAATAAGGCAATTCCGTCAACTTTTATCAAATTTATATAGAAACTTTAGATATATAAATTAATGATTTTTAAGCGCACCTATAACGCGTAAAATAATTGAGTCGACGATTTGACGATTTGAATTTTTGAGGCTTACATAAGTAAATATTTTGTCGATTTTAAATAACAACATATAGTTTAATCGGCGGATTATTTAATCACGTAAACAAACAGTCATTTTATTAATAGACCTATGTTCTCAATTTCAGTGAGACATTCATGATGGCTGATCCAGCTATTATTTCGGAAGACTTGGAGGATGGAGAAATCGAAAGTGAAGGTGAAGATACTCTTGAAGTCCCAAAAGAAGATAAAAAAGAAGAACCACCTTTAGTTGCCGAGGATAAAATGACTCCAGAAAAATGCGAAGCGGAAGGTTTCTACTATTCAAAATCAGGTAAGAAAAAGAAGATTAAATCAAAATCTCACAAAGGAGAGCAAAAGTCAAAAGATAAAAGTAAGAAAAGTCGTAAACATTCAAATCCCATGGAGGACGATTTTGCTGGTAATATTGAAAAGGCTATTCGCAAAGCTATGAATAAGAATGACGACGTTGAATCTCAAATTGAAGACGACGTTGAAGAACGTAGAAAACATAAAAAGCGGAAGAAATATGATGGTAAAGACGGTCCAAGCAAAAAGCGTAAAAAGCAAGACTTTTCGGATGAAATGGATGAAAATGAAATGATGTGTGTAAGAGGAGCTTCACCCGTCCACAGACAGTCACCAGACGGTACATATGGTGAAGATGACAGGGATTCTTATGTTTCTGATAGTAGTCATGATTCTAGAGGGAACCAACATCAACGTCGACGGCCACCGCAGCGCGAACGCAACAAAAATAAAAATGACAGGCGTAGAGGCGCGCACCCTAAACAAGAACTTGACGGTATTTGTTTATTTTATATGCAAGGTAAATGCCATAAAGGCGACGACTGCGTTTATTCGCATGATTGGGACCCTCCTAGAAAAATGGAGTTATGCAAATTTTATTTGATGGATTGTTGTGCGAAAAGAGATAAATGTCTATATATGCATGCTGACTTTCCATGTAAATATTATCATACCGGGCTTCCTTGTATTTATAAAGACGAGTGTAAGTTTGCGCACGGCAAACCCCTTAATGAAGGCCTCAGAAACATTCTTTTAAAACACATTGAATCTGCCCCAAAAGAGATTTTAGGTGATTTTCCAAGATTAAATAGGGAAGGCGCACTAAAAATGATTCAAACCACACAGTTAAAATTAATTCAACAGTTTTCTGAAAACACTGACAACCAGAACCGGAATATACCGTCACTCTTTGAATTGAATATTCCAAACCCGCAAAATAATTCCGATAGTTTTCAAATGAATCCATTTAACAACGACAGACAAAACAAAGTATCACCTAAAGTACGCCAGTCAAGGTGGCAAAATGACCATTCTAATCAAAATTATAATAGCAGCATGTCTCCTAATAATAACGCAGGAAATAAAAATGTATTAAGTATCAAGAATTTAACCGGGGTCTTAACTCCACGACAAATTTCTGATCTTACGAAAATGGGTATCGACAATTTAGATCAATTGGGTCAGCTAACAGTATTGCAACTGAATAGTATTGGTATATCTTTAAAACAAATAACTGATATTCAACTTAACACAATGAGTATACAAAAATTAGGTTTAATAAATAATGTCGAACAACAGTCACAACAATTCGTTGGTCCATCTGGTACCATGGATCTAGACTTACGAGTGCCACCTATTGTCCCAGTTACTAATAGCTTGCCTGTATCATCAGAACTATCTGGACAAGATATTGATATGCGATTTCAGCCAGTAGTCGCTTCCAACGCAAATGACGACCCTAATATAAAGACTGTTATAAAAGAAACGATTTGTTTGAGTAAAGATATGATTGATATAGATCAATACACAAAAGATGCGTTAAAATTTGCATCTAAAGATAAGGAAAACATTGATATATCAAATGATCGTTTTGAATCTGAACCTCATATGATTACTAACGAATCAAAAGACGTTGATCATAGAGTTCTTCCATATACTGAAGATGATAAAAGACCTCTTATTTCTAATGTAGATGAAAGAAAGATTCACAGTGAAGGCGACACGGATATAAGATTCTTGCAACCGGAACCACTTTTCAAAAATTCCGACAAAAGAAACCGACGTTCTACTACAGACGACGAGGATAACAATTTATTAATTGATGAAAAATGGTATTCCAGCGATGAAGAGAAAGGAATTAAAAAGAAGTCTCCTACTTCGTCACCGAGGCCTACCTTAATGTCACCACCACAAGTACCGGTATCACACGCAATAGAACCCTCCGCTGTTTTAAGTAGATTAGGCGATCTTTCCAAAATTGACATAAGTGAAGAGGTGACGAAGTTATTAAATACGATGAAAAATAATTTACAGGATAATAAAACCAGCAACTCAGAACAGATTGAGAGCAGTAAATTGAGAGACCCTCGATCGAGAAGATCACCAGATAAAGGTAGCGATAGTAATAAGCCTATAAAAAAGCCTCCTCGTGTTTCAATCTATGATTGTGTCGATGGGGAACCTACAGACGGACGCCGTAGAACAGATGTTGACCTACGTCAAACTGATTATAAAATCCCAGTTTTTGGAGACACAGATCTCAGACAAAGTAGTAGTGGGGATATCGATTTTCGTTTAGGATTACCTTTTAAACCCATACCGAACTATACACCGGCTTCTGAAATTAACGGTTCAATTAATAATCATCCACCAATCGTCTATAAACTTGTACCTATCCACATACCGCGACCAGACTACACAGATATTAGGAACAGCACTGCAAAATCGCAAGCTTTAATAGATCCAAGACTTCGGAAAGTATTTCGTTTATCGATAGAGGAAAGTAACAGCGATAACGAAAAACCTACGAAAGTTGTCTCATCTGCGCCTCGAGTGGATCCTCGTAGAAAACCTAAAGACCCTATTGACACCCTTAATCAAGAGCAAAAGTTAAATTCGGTGGATATACAAACCGTTCTACAAAATTCTAACTGGTACAAAGAATTGAGTTCAACACAAAAAATATTCGTAAATCAACATTTGGCTCCTGTTACACAAATGATCAAGCAATATCAACAGGAAAAAATTTTAGGGAAAAAATTTGATGTGACATCAATACAAAGTAATTCCGTTTTGTGTAACATATTTACAAATTTAGGTATTACAATAGGCGAAAACGGTGAGTATACATACCTGCCTAAGCCAAAGGAGGCTTTATTAAAGACGCCTATTAATTTTAATCAAAACACTAATCTTTTTGGTATGAATAGTAATATGAGTGGCCCTCCGGGTTCAATGGAAGGTAACATAAACATGATGAATATGCCTTCGATGGGCATGGGAGGTATGAGCAATATGAACGTCGGTCACATGCATGGTTACAACCAGTCGTTGCCGGATCCTAGGGGAGGTCCGGCGCCAGGATTACTTGGCATTGCTCCCAACATCCCACATAATTTTAATAATAAGTTTGGTGGTCCGAACAATTTCGGTAACATGGGATTTAATGGTCCACCGCCGGGTAGTGATTTCAATTACATGGACGGAGAACAAAATTTTCAACGCTTTTCAAATAGGGGCGGTCCTCGAGGGCGCGGAAACGATCGATGGAATCGAGGCGGTTCAGGAAGAGGACATAGAGATAGAAAGAATTTTAGTGATAGGAGCAATTGGAAAAATGATAGACATTAGCTTGTGTATATTTTAAGTTAGATTAAAAGTATAAGTTATATTATTGTTAAAAATCTTAAGCCCTTCCACATGACACAGAATGTGATCAAGGTGATAATTATAAATAACGACAGACTTTCTTAATGACAGTTCTTTTACATTTTATATTCTATGTAGGAAAATAAGATATTGCTTTACATGTACAAGTTCTAGTGTAAATATTTTTAACTGTAAATTTATTATTGATAGTTTCATACATAATCTATCATAATGTAGTAAATTATGTTTAATTAAAATATCAAATGAATTAGGTTCATTTTAAAAGTACTCATTATACGGGCCAAATGTTTTAAGACTGAGTGCAAGTTTATGATTGAGTTTTTACGCATATTTGTACTAACATACATACTTTCTGTTGTAAACTATGAGCCACGCAAATAACTCTAAAAACGTATCTAGTCATTTTGTAAATTATAGTAATCCAAGAACGAAAAGAAAAGTAAAATCTGTAAAACGTAAAATGCCTAGCCATAGGACAAAATAGTATTTCTTCATTATTTCTTATATAAAATAAATGAGTACCTACTTATATTTATGGATATTTACGTGACATTTGTAAAATTACTGGATACATTTAATAAGTCATTGTTTGTGTGGCACTGAAGTTTGGGACATTAAAAATAATTTAAATTTTTTTTGAGATTGTTGAGCATATCTCAAAAAAAAAATAAGCAATAATAATATTATCAGTAGCTTGTAGGGATTCTTTTGAAAATGTAATATCAGTAAATAATTTTGTCCAGTACCTATCTACTACATATATAATATAAAAAGCAATATGATACAAGATTCATATTAATTGATTGTTAAGTTCTTTCTTAGGTTTTGTGATAAGAAAAAATAAACAAATGCTGGACTGTAATTACTTTAAAATAAATTATGTTTATACAAAACGCATTGATTTCGAACCTTTTATTGCGTGAAAAATATTTTAGTAAGTATCCCTTGAACCATGTTGATTCGTTACAGTTTATACGAGATTGCTATATCTTGTAAATGAATATGATCGATATATTGCTGGAAGAAATTGGACGATGAATGAATTAATGAATGTTTTTCAGTACATTAGTTATCATAGCAGCAGATTGAGAGGTAAGTCAACCCCGCATCATGTCGAAGATATACACAAATTTACGAAATTTTAACCTTCTTTATTCAGTACTTGTAAAACTGAAGCGATATAATTAGAAAAATCTATTTTTAGTTTATTGCTTCCAGATTTTAAGTTAATGGCGACTTGCGATACTTTAGAGAATGTAGAAGCTGAAACAAAATCATTATTAATAACTTACGAATCTACTATGATAATTATAAACATTTTTTATTCTATAAAACATGAATACATACACAAATTTAGCGAATCAATATCCTCTTGATCATCGATAGTATTAAAGAAAAGTACACATTGTTTTGGAGACAACTTGGTTTGAGATACAAAGTAATTGTACAGAAGTTCCAATTCTCTTGCTGCGGTTTTCATTGTATTTAACGAACAAACAAGTATTACACCCTGGACACCAAGACGTAAACATGGCCAGCATGATTCGAATCTGAAATATGAATTGATTTATAAAATTATATCAATCTAAAAAGTTATTCGAACTTAATTAGTTCCAAATAAACACTACAGGTGGCGCTGCACGAAGTAAATAGAACAGTAATATTCACGAATATTTAAATTTTATATTACCTACTCATGTTTAAAATATGTTTAGAATTGTATGGAAATAATACATTAGTGTTTTACGGGAACCCGTCTGCCAATAATAATTGTTTATGTGACTATTATTCAAAGTTCATTCTTAGAGATTAATGTTATACGAAAGGATTTTAAAGCATTATTTTCCAGAGACTAAAAGTTCACTTTCTCTGCAAGTGTGCAGTATTCGCTCTTCAAAATCATTTGCGAAATTGCCACATGCGAGTTGTAGCGGGTTTGGTTTACGGAGTTAAATCGTGGTCTAGTTCGAACGAAATTCGTGAAGGTCTATCACTAAGTGCGTCTAAAATAAAGATAATAGAGCGCTGAATTGAAATTAGATCGAGGAGATTTAAGTGATATGTTTGAAGTCTAAGTACAAAATACCAATAGCTCTTGAACCTTAAAATTTAAGCGTTATAGAACCATTTTGTTTCCGCTGTATGGGCCCCGTATGTTATTGCTCTTTAACATCGGTGTTAAAAGCTGCTGTTCTATTTGAAGAATATGGTAAGAGAAAGACAAGGCGTTCCAACTTGTGTTCGGGGATATCAATGCACATGTGGCCGACTTCAGATAGTACTCCGACCATATTTGAGGTTGATTACACGCGTCCATGGGCCGTAGTGCCCACTTAGCTTCGGGTGGATTATATACGTGTTTTCTACTTCTATGTTATAAATAGTCCTGTTTTTGATCTTTTGTCTCTTGTCATGGTTATGACATACAGAGTAAATTGGAATCATGGATCCTAATTATCCATCGTATTAACAAAAATCAGGTTGCGCAACGAAAGATGGAGTGTGTTGTGTTAAATGTAACATTGCGAGATGGTGTATCTAATGTAGTAAACCGTAGAAAATAAATAACGCATTTAATACGTTGATGTACCAAATGTGTTTCTAATATTGGTTAAGTAGAATCATATCAATCAATATGATATATCATAGTAAAGATACAATACTACAAAGTTATTATATAGGTACGATATTTGTAGGTGAGGAACGTAAAATATATATGTATTATGAAAGTGGATCGCGCTGCCGAATTATCTATTTAAATTCAATTAGCGATTAAAGTAATTTTTAAATTAGCTACATACTTGTGGTCGCCGCTGCAATCCCATAAATCAATGTCGATTTTATTTGTTTTTCCGTCTATATTCAAGTTTGAAAGTTCAAATTCCACAATTCTTACTCCTTGTGTGGGTCTAGGAGAGCTTGCTTCTTCCACATTCATGCATTCTGATATAAAATTGGCTACTTGTGTTTTTCCACTCTGAAATGACGTATTTATCACAATTAACTATATTATTATTATTGTTATTTCCTAGCTGTACCCGGCCACGCTTTGCTCTATCTATCTCTGATTGATTGAAATAAAAATAAAAGAGATGGCATATTTCAAATAACGTTTTTTTAACGTTTTATACTAAATGGTTTTTTATTTACTTTAGAGTTGATATCTGTCCGCCTACACCGGAAGTATATAAAATCGCGCGTATTAGAATATAAAGTGGTGTGAAAGTAAATTTCAAGTGAAATTTCATAGCAATCTAACAAAAAACTCAGAGATTACTGATCTTGCGCAAAGGAACATTTATATTTTTATTTGTCAGTTCATCTTATGATTTGAATAGCTCGAACTTCGATAATATAACCACTACATATTCATTAACATATCTATACATGTAATAATGCTGAATAGTATAGCCTCAGGCATGAAATAATGTGTCTATTCCTGCATTATTTGCTGTACCACCTGGTTCAAACTGGAATTTAAAAGCGCCGTTACTGCTGGCGTATAAAACAGAATTAAATATGGACACGGCTAAACCCTAATCAGACTCCAGGCAACATGGAAAAATTATTTAACACAAAATGTAGAGAGAAATTTGATACTATTTTCACATAAAAAATTAATTCACATAACAGAAATACTTAGAAATGTGGACATTGCATGCATGATATGGTTAGGAATTTGCTAAATAAGGGTAATTACTGCAAAGTATACTTGGTAGCAGGATAAAAAAAAACCCAAGTCCATGTATAGTAGGTAGGTTTGGTAGAGAAACAAAGAAGGGGAATAAAGTGAGCTGTAACTACGGCCCAATCCACTCTAAAGAAAACTAGTAATATTTAATTTACACACGTACGAATTATTGCCGTAAAAAAATTAAGGCGTTTTCATTACTTCACAGTGCCTACTTACTTCGGACGGTCCAATCATAACTATCTTTAATTTCTTCAGGAGCATTTTTTCTTCAGGTAAATAAATACTTTAATACTTTTTTTTTAATTTTCTGATTTAAAACCAAACAATATCGCAGCAATATTTAATGTAATAGTACTATACGCATTGAACAGCAAGTATTACGTATTGGTCGTTTTGTTTGTTTGTATACAAATGCATCGTCTAGGCAACGCCACAGAGTAGGTATCTTTTTATATAGCGAGCTAAACGCAAAACTTGACATGTAAAGTTTGCATGCACCATAGATTTAGAATGTACGTAAAAAAATCTAAATCTATGCTACACGCGCAAAGTACTCACTGCTCATTTTACTTATAGAATTTTAAATGTAAAATTTCTTAATCTATGATTTTACTACAGTAATAATTGATTTTATTGGCAGAATTCCGGATTTGATCCGTTTATTATCTATTAGTACCGTTACTACAATCAGTAGTAATACGGCTAATTTGATTGACTTTGTTACTATTGAAGTGGATGAGTTTGTAGTTCAATTGGCGCGTCGTATGTACAACCGTGCCGACCTGGGACCACATTCCTATCTGAGGAGGATTGCGCTCCATTACGATCGTCCACCTGAGACTGATTGTTAAGACTCAGCTCGACGACGACCGACTCCCATTCCCCCCGTTGAACAGTGGGGTTCGCAATATCCATATTGTCATTTAATATTATAATGTATCTACTCTCTTGTGAACTGCCTGAGCAAGGAGGGCACTCTCAAGGCTCGTAATGCCCAGCTACCCACCCTTTTCTCTGTTAGGATCTCAAATACCAAAATTGCAACTGCAAATAGATAAAAATGGAAAAAAATAGTAGGTGCTTGTCGTTGGGTTCGTACTACATGAGATCTCATATTCCAAGAACTAATAAAGTGGAGAGCCTTTATGCTTTGTAATTTAATAAACTAATATGGGTGTAACCCTTTTTATGTCACACTGCTGGTCACGGATCTCTCTTAACTGACTGGAGACCTGGAGCACACTCCACTGCGCTGCTTCAATGCGGATTCAAGGAGTGGATACGGGTTAGTGGCCCTCACATGTCGGATATTTTCAAACTCTCCAAAAGGCCTCGCGACTATTATGCAATGATGACAATTAGAACAGACAGCTTAAAGTGCCCTCCGAAGCACGCAAACGCGCATGAAAATTTATCACTAGCGGTCACCGATCCAACTGCTGACCGCCCAAACGTAGTTCAAATTTGTAGATGGTTACGATTTACTCGTAATATACATATTTTATATAACATATACAAGATTTTTCTTACCTGGTGGTAAAGGTGGTTTATACAAAATTTATATAGAAGACAGCGGCGACTGCGGAATGGCGGATGGCGGAAATATTTTTGGTGTTTGTACTTACGGGGTTGAACCATGATGAGTTTTAAGATCTTTATTAAAAGATAAAGTATTTTTTCTTATTTATTAGACTTATATTTACTAGATATTTATTAGACTGCACCTGAATTCTCCCCGTGGTTATATCAAACTTTTTCACGTTCCAGTTCACTCGTCTTTGGAATGCTCTTCCCGAGGCCTTGACAAGATTGTACTCAAAAACTATCTTCACGAAAGTAGTGTATGTTTGACTATACGAAGCAACTCTCGTATTAGTATTATTTATTTTCTCCTTTTTATTCTTTTTTTAATATGTATTTTAATACTATTAATTGTCACACCACCTCTTTCTTTCCTTTATCTTACAAATATATATATTTTATTTCTCATCATAATATATTTTTATTCCTTTCTTGTACCGCTTATTTCTTTCATTGCACTGCCTCAAGATTGCCTAATAGAAAATGCTTTTTTAGCATTAACTCCGGCTTTTGTACCATTTCTTATGTCGGTTCAATAAAGATAAATAAATTAACTGCTATTGAATGAACTGATGTGACTTTAAATGTGATTACAACAATAAATAAGTTAAAAATAAAATCAATTATATGTACTCTGAAAATAATGGAACTTCTAAAAAGCAGGTCCCACCGAGATTTGAACTCGGATCGCTGGATTCAGAGTCCAGAGTGCTAACCATTACACCATGGGACCAGATACTAGATGATGTCAAATTTCATTTATACAATGTGCAGGAAATATTTATAAAAAAATAATTATTATAATTAGACAAGAACTTGCTGTCTCCAATATAGGTACAATCGCATAGTTTTAAGTTTGTATTTAAGAACTAAGCTCAGAAAAACAATTGTTTTCAGATCCCTTTTTTTAACAATTTTCCCAAAATACTAAAAATAATTATCATGTTACGTTAAACAGTTTCTACTATACATATACCATATACAGCCTTCAAAACTTTTCAATAACTAAAAGTGTATTAAGTATTACTTTAAGCGCATTCTCTTATTTGTTATTTAAACCTACATCTAAGGTGAAAGAGAATCCTAGGTAAATATTAAAGTTGTTTATAAATAGCTAACTGTCTCGGCTTCTATTACGGCTCACGTGGAAAAAGAACTTGCGGTTTTGCTCCTTCATTATCACTCACTGCGGTCTAAACCGTTAAGCGTGGTGCAAGACATTATTGTATTACAAATTGCGTAACAAATACGGCAACATGTTTCGCTGAGTAAACTCATTTACTACGAGATGTGCTATGCTAGTTTTTATTACCTAAGCCGCTTGGAGATCGTAACGGCTCTGCGTGGTTTTCAGAATGGAAAGGGATTAGTTGGGTCCTTTATGTCACTCCATTTTGAGGACCAACGTGGTCATGTGGTAATCATATTGGATATGCAGAGGCTCCCGGGTTAGATTAGAAGGTTGAAATAATGATTATATTTCTGTTCTGGGTCTGGGTATTTGACTGCTCATCTTTATATGTGTTTATGGTACCAATAACACATGTGATCCCAGTGTAGTGCTAAGAATGTAGAAAGCGATATATTTAGGACTTTGGAGGGTATATGGAAGTGGTAGTTGGTTGAACAAGAGTTCTGCCGTTGCAGCCCAATCGCGAAGACGTGGTAGGGTTGCGACGGCACCAACAGCGACGGCGACAACAGTGTTTTGTAACAACTGTGTAAAGGTGCTATGTTTTGATTTGAAGGGTGCGATCACACAGAAATACTAATACGAGGCGTTCATACATAGTCCTCAGGAACAGTAATGTACCTATGATAAACTTCAAGTGGAACTCCTTTGTTAGGACCTGCCCGCGTGGGAACTGTAGACGAGTGAATCGATCTTGCGATTAGTCTTCATTTGTGTATATTGGCTAATTAAAGTTTATTATTATTCTCCATCAAATTGTCTATTTACGGTGCATACCAGAGATTGTAGTTTTAAACTTAGGACTAAAAAGATACGTAGGTACATCATTTTACCAACTTACACAGTGACTTGTAGTTTTGTTTTTAATTTTTTTTTTTACTATTCTTTACTGCATGGCCTAAAGATAGTCTTTGCAAAGGAACTTCATTCCTAGTGGTATTCTCTACCAGTTAAAGAGATTTTGCGCTAGGTGACTAAGATGAGCAACCTAAATTAAAGACTACAATTATTAAGATTAAAAAATTAATACGCTATATATACAAATAAAAATACATACAATTTTATATTTGGCTCCAACCTCTTTTTATGTCACACTGCTGGGCACGGGTCTCTCCCCATAACCGGGGAAGGCTTAAAGCATACTGCACCACGCTACTCCAACGTAGAATGG
>DWKL01003047.1:0-11938 GCA_018249415.1 Phareas burnsi | reverse complement strand
GTCGCCTCGCTATATGTGTGCCTGGCAACCGCACCTCTCCAACCGAAACACAACAACTGCTTTACGGCGGATTATGACGGCGGCGCTGGTACTTCCCCAGACGAATGATTGTTCTACCACCTATTAAAATTCAATTTCAAATATCGAAATCAGCTACTAATTGTGTACAGGGTACTCACGACATGCGGTTTTTTAATTGCCGATATTTCAACCCCGTTGCATGGATCGTGGTAACGGTTAAAGTGCAGTAGCGGGGAGAAACTATTGACAGGTACTAGCGATAGATTAGTCTGTCTTTCCTACGTCTATTTTGTTTTTCTTTTTTCGTTTTCGTTCGATCAATCAAATGACCTCAAGTAATCTCCGCTGAACACCCTAGGTACTTTGAGAGGGAAAATAATGTTAAGATAGCGGAAACGTGGAATTCAGTGGTCAGTTTATGTAAACCGCAAACAGTGCAAAGTTCAATGCGTAGATACTGTAGATACAGTTAGTGTGGGATGTCGTGATATGGTACACAACAGAGAAAAACGAACTAGACCTAGGGTAGATTGACTAATCTACCACTAGTATCTACCAATAACGCTGCCGCAGTTTCGCCGTGACCACGTTCTATGCAACTGGGTCGAAATATAGGCAATTAAAAAACCACATATCGTGAATGCCCGTTCCACAATTAAAAATGCTGAGATTTCGCGACAATATTAGCTTAAAATCTTAACCCACTTAACACCTACCTACTACCTACCTATCTTATTCTATTCTATTCTTCCTATTTCTTATTATTCTATTCTATTCTTCCTATTCTATTCTATACTATTCTTATACCTGTTTTGGTGTATTTTCATTTATTGGTTGATTTCAACCATTTACATGTTGTGTATGTAAAGCCATTTGAACCAATAAATGAAAAATACACCAAAACAAATAAAAAATGTGAAAAAACTATAACATAAATAGATGGTAGAACAATAGTTCGTCCGGGGTAATACCATTCTCATCAATCCGCCGTGAAGGAATTTTTGTGTTTCGGCTGGAGAGGTGGGGTTGCCGGACGCACTTACAGCGAGGCGACCATCTTAGTCCTCAGGAATAGTCACGCATCTACATACGACCTCAGATGGAACTTCAGTTTTATTTGAGGCTTGATATAGGTGCATTAACTACTTAACATCAGGTGGACTGCATTATCGTATACTGCTCCTCAAATAAAAAAAAACAAACACTCATATCGTAATAATGTTTATGAAAAGAATATCCAATAAGTAGGTTGAACTATTTTAAACCTTGAAACTCTAAAGGTATAAGTGATTAATATTTATAAGCATGCATGCAAACATTTTCCAAGCCTCATACTCGAGTTACAAAAGAAACTATAAGATCGCTAGAAAGATAAGGTCAACGCTCATTTCGAGATGAATTGATATGGTAATGTAGATGTCTTCATAAGTCATACAATATGTTTATAAGTAGATACCTCTATTTAAACCTAATAGCGTACTATTTTAACGTTATGTCAATGGTTGTGTAGGAACCAGGACCAAAGGCCAGAATAGTGCTACGGTCTCTCCTGCCTATCATAAGAGATGACTAAAAGGGGTCTCCCGGGGTTGCGGGTAGTAAGAGTGGGAGCTCGAACTGTCCTGTTAGTGCGAATCTAGAAGGATGTTGATATGTGTGGCCTCCGGCAGTCGTAAGCAACATAATGTATAGGAGGAACATCCCTCGAGATGCACCCTAGATGGATGTATTATTATGTGGATATCGGTGCATTCCTCTGGAGAAGCCGGAATCCTCATGAAGTACTAAGGTAGACCACCAAAGGGTTTTTAGTGGTTGGAAATCCCGCGTAACCTGATATCGCTCCGACTGTATCGGGTACAATTGAAGGTTTTCCCCGCGTGAAAAAAAAAGATATTACGTACCTACTTGGAAGTAAGCATTAAAAATATTCAATATTAGTTTTTGCAGAAAAAGTTTCACGTCTATATGGTCATTGAAAAACATGTTTTGTTTGCAAATGTACTCTTTTCTCGAATAAATGCCCATATCCTCATTTTTGTTTACATCAAGAAAATAACGATATTGTTATTATTTTATTTAGAAGAAGTAACCCAACATGCAAATCGTGCACAAGTTAATTGTCTTTGCTAATACAAAATTTATTACAAATACCAAACTGTATTTGAATTCTATAAGATCGATCATAAAAACGTGTAGAAATAAATAGAACCCGATATAATACTTCATAAATTTACGTGGGTACCTAGTATAAATCACGTGTGTAGAAAAGGTAGATAGATATTACAGAGAACGGACACAGCGCCATCTTGCACCTGTCATTAAAATCCATTAAAGATTCAAATTATCACACACCAATATTTTGTATATTGTTTGTTTTTTTACTATTTGTTCCCTAGATGTTATTGATTGTTTTCGTTGTGATACAACGTTATAGCGTTGGGCAGTTGGACGGCGTCGACATATGACGTCCGTGGGTGTGTCGCAATTTTGGCAATCGTCCACAATGACAAAATGTCTAAATATTCAATGTGCGTATATTGAAACGTCACTGAATAATAAGAAATGGCCAACAAACAACGAAACTGGAATCGCAGGGTTTTAAATCGTAATGAGAATTTAATACCATATGTACAGATGCTCTTAAATGTTACGCGAACCATAATTATTTTCTCACAAAAGCGACAAGATGTAGTTATCCGTTTAACATTTGAATCATTTTTGACGTGTTCTACAACTATCATTTTAATCTTTCTTTGATGCACTACTATAATATATTATCATCATCATTATCAACCCATTACTGGATCACTGTTGAGCACGTCTCCTCTCAGAATACCAGTCAGAAAACCACTACGCTGGCCAATCGTAGATTAGTGGACTTCACGCACCTTTGAGAACTTTATAGAGAACTTTCAGTCAAGTAGGTTACCTTACGATGAACAAAACTATGAAGGAAATTTCACCATTAAGTAACGCAGAGAGGCGTTCTAACTTAGTCCTCACGGGTAGCAACGCATCTGTGGCAAACCTCATGGTGGGCTTCTATCTTATTTGTGGTCGATTACAGATGCCCATGGGCGACAGTGACCACGTGCCATCACGTGGTCTACTTGTTTAATTGCAATTGTTATACTATAAAAAAGTCATTATGCGGCTGAAGCCACGAACAAAGCTATCAACTAAATAAGTCGTGACCCAAATAAATACAAGAATAACAATTCAGACTAAACTGTATTTAACTCAACTGTAGAAGATATTTTCATGGCTCAGCCAACTGCAGCTACCAAAATCGTCTCCATCCGTAGTTCTGGTAAGTACCCACCTACCGACTTATATGGAACAAACTGTGTTTTAAAACATGAAAGACATTTTTGCATTGTTAACTCCAGTATAATAGCTCGGAATTCAAAACCTGTAAAACCTTGCTCGAGTGTTCCTTTTTATGAAGTTTTAAACCGCTTTCATAAGAAATTTGCATCCCTTTGCATGCATAAGAACTATTATATCCATTCATTTTAAAAAGCAGCCTGATATACGACTATCGGAAATTTTTTGACGTCCGTGGAGTATTTATGTAGAGTTTTGGTTTTAATTTAACAACCGTCCGCAGAAGCTTTATAATAAAGCCTCCGACAAGACTTAAGGACTGCTAACCAGTAGTAACAAAGGACCGCCAGCTTAACTCTGAATCACACATCGATGGTTCAGAGGACACGTTAACCAGCTCCACACCGCGCCCGATGTTACTGAACTTTGTAGATTGGCTTAGATCTGCATTAGCCGTTACGTAGCTATAGTAATTAATTTTATTCATTGTTATATTTAAGCTATCGAATAAGGTCAGGAAAATATAAAATCAAATCGCAGGCCATTAAATAAAGCGATGACCAAACCCATTCTTTTATATTAATGGGTTGCAGGAAATATAACCCCATTTCAACCCTGTGGCCCGCCTTGTTACGAGGCGGCCTCTGTGTTGTAAGCTGTGAACGTCCATTTGAAAATAGGGATGCTACCTCGATGTACGATAAACATATTAAGGGCCTTTCGCGTTTCGAACTGATATTCTATTTTTATGTATTAGCACCGAAAGAGAAGACCACCGAATGTTAAGTAGTCACTGCTCATGTACCTACAAATGACTCCAACTAGGACAAGAGCCCTAAATAAGATGGACTACAGGTGCTATTAATCACAAATGCTACTGTTCCCGAGGACTAAACTTGAATGCCCCTTTAGTAAAGCGGAGGCTTTACGATAGTCTTCAAACTAGAACACAGTAGCAATGCACCATGTTTTAAGGCAGAAATAGGTGCATCTGAGATGCCACCGCAGCCATTCCACAACTAATCTAATAATTTTAGGCTTTTCTTGGGACAAGCTACCCCCAATACGACAACTTCTAACTATCGCTCATAATGAACGATCAGCGCCCCCACTCTGGCCCGACGAGACATTAAGGTTTCTCGAAGTACATACAAGTAGCAGCCCTATTTGATAAACTCGTTGAGCCATTGAAACAACGAACGGTTGAATATAGAGTTCTATTCATGGATGGATGAGCCTGAATATAGGTGTCGAGTTAATGCAGTATTTACAATTTAAAATAGTCTTCCTACCTTCCCCGTAAGTATCGTCACTGTCATGATCAGGGCTGTGGTGTTGTAATGAAATTATGACTTTATCAACCGTTTACGCACATAAAAAGAAGTGTCATTAAATTATATGTAAATAAAATTTAAGTGTCCATAGTCAATTATAGAATTAAAACAACGACGCTGTATAGGCCGCTAGGGCAAACAGCAACTACACATTTTCGAAAAAAAAAAATTATAGAATAAGCATATTTTACTAAGCTCATATTTATTTCATCGTCATCAACCCATTACTGCTCCAGTGCTGGGCACGGGTCTCCTCACAGAATGGGAAAGATAATTCCAAGCCAAGTCCACCACTCTGGCCAAATGCGGATTGGTAGACTTCACACACCTTCGAGGACTTTACAAAGAACTCTATGGTGTGTAGGTTTCCTCACGATATTTTCCTTCACCGTCAAAGCAAGTGATCTTATTTCTAATACGCACATAACTTTGAAAAATCAGAGTTGCGTTCAGGATTCAAGCCCCGGATACCCAGCGTGAGAGACCGGAATCTTAACCACTAGGCAATCATTGCTTATTTATTTGTACTAAAACTGTCACGAAATTACTATACCGAAGTTAACGAACTTTCACGATGGTTAAATATTATTATAGTTAGTATTTTTATTTACTTTATGTAGCATAAATATTTATAATAATAATAGTAATGGAACAACTATTTAACGTAGTTTCAGATATTGGTTAAATATTTAAAATAAGGTAGACAATTTTAAAATAGATAAACGTTTATCAATAGTTTTTAATTTTAATAAATATTGTAAGCAACCAAAAAAATATATTTTTCATGCTCCTCAATTCAAAACAAGGTCTACGTATCTAGGTATTTGATAATGAAATCTGACAAATATCATGAAATATTTTCAAGATAACAAACGTGAAAAGAAAATCTCTTTTACACACAAACATTAATTTGCAAATAACAATGATATTATACTTATGTAAAATGTTTGTATCTTACATAACATTTCGCACGTATAACAGAACAACGACGTAATTATGTTTTTAAAATTCTTCATGAAAAGTGCTTATAAGTTTGCTATTGTAAATATTGCTCGCATTTTTAGTCATATCAATTCATATCTCTATTGAAAACTACTCTAACAGCTACTCTGAGATATTTTTCTGTAGACAGGTCTTCTACGACGGGAACTAAAGAAATCAACAATTTAACATGCCCCTTTTGACATTTTTGTACTTACGTCATTGTTCTTTTAAATGAGCGATTTATGTAACATGTAATAGGTATTTCGTCATTTCTTCCATTCTATTCCTCTATTATTTTGTTTTTTGTTTAATTTTTGGCTATACTTACATTATTGTTTTATGAAGCGCGCACAACTCTGCAGCTTGTGTATATCGTAACAGATATTTATTTATTTGTTGCACCAACAAGGTAAACACTAGTCAGCTACATTGAAAACAGCTTCACAATTACATACTGAGTGTCAAAAGTACAAACTACAAGATTTAAAACAATACAAACAATTCGCATATTTGCAATTTAAAGAAGTTCTTATGATAAATAAAACTATTAGTATATACAAAGTTAAGCAACAGCGGCCGCGGTCGGGATCGCTAGTGGCTAAATTTCATGAGCGCTATATGCTTCGGATGGCACGTAAAGCTGTCGGACCCGGGTAATATTGGATAGCCGTCGTTAAACCACGTTGAAACCTTAGATATGGCTTGAAATCATCCAACATGGATTAACCACTAACCCACTTCACTAAACCACACTGGAAGTATGCCCCAGACACCCACCAAATGTGAGTAGATACTAGAGAAATGCAGTGGGACATAAGCCGGGATTTAGCCACTGTTTTATAAAAATAAAGCACCAGTTTTAAAACACTGTTGTAGCAGAGTAAAGGTTATGCTGTGGAATAGGCACTTTTAAGAACACCTACAAACATTTTACGGACCTATAAACAAAAACCGTGGCAAGAAATGTAATGCAAATCTGCAAAAATCTCATGAATAAATATGAACGTGGTCCATCTATCGGCAATGGATATTCGAAACTAGTTTTAATTTTCGCAATCCTAGAAATAATATGGTAATGAGTAAAATATTTCTAATTATCTAATATTATCGCGGAAATTATACATTTTAATTACGTAACGGGTACTCACGATATGCGGTTTTTTAATTTCTTATATTTCAACCCAGTTGCATGGATCGTGGTCACGTAATTAAAAATATCTTACTTTTTGTAGATTATTTAATTAGCGCATTAATATTCCACTGATATGTATGGATAATAGGTGGAAGAACGACCGGGATGGTACCACCGCTGCCCTTATATTCCACCCTGAAGAAATTCTTGCGTTTCCGTTGGAAAGGTGGGACTGTCGGGCACACTTACTGCGAGACGACCATCTTAGTCCTTAGATGTAGTGATGCATCTACGTACGGGCTTAGATAGGACTTCAGTCCTGTTTGAGCTTAAATGTGGCTGTCCATGGGCTGCAGTGACTTGTTATCTTCAGCTTGTTTGCTATTCTTCAAACATAAAACTTATCTCCCCTCATCTCGGTATGTGTATACGAATGAACTTACAGAGTCTGATCCACAACGCTGTTCCACTGCGGATCGAAGGTGAGTTTCGTGTGAATGAATAAATTAACCTCGCCTCTACTGCCTGCATTCAAATGAACCTCGAACCAACACTGAGCAACGTTGTATTTTGAACGTTACGTATATAAGTGAAGTTTCGAATAATGTAGTAAAATTTTTGGCTGTAATCACTGTAACCTGTTTGGCTGTAAACCTGATGGAAAGTGGTCACCATCGCAACACCAGAGGAGTCGCCAATGAATTGCCAACTTTGAAGGAGAGATATTTATATAAATAAAAGTATAATTCACTCATTCCCGGACTGTCTATGTACTCAATGAAGTGCATGACAGATAGGATGTTTTCTCATAGAACTCGGGCGAGTTCGCAAAAGTTTTGCTTCACAGATTATGCTATAAGAATTAGAACAATATTTTAATTTTATTTATTATTAAAATTATACTTAATAAATTTGTATTACGTCTTCTCTATCGCATTGGGTTTCAATCTGAAAGAGTCGATGTAATGAGGTTTTTAATAAGTAAATAATCATTATTCTGTTTTAAGTGAGGATTTATGTTATGTGACGTATATATAATTACGTTATGTGACGTAACATTTATTAAAACGAGCTCCCCTGCGCCCTCCCTACCGCCTTCATTCCTATACATGATTTTTTAATTTTACCCTAAACATTTACAGCAGGGCTTCCCAAACTTTTTCATTTCACGGCGCACTTACAAGTTTGGCATTCTCACAGCGCCCTACATCGGTCAAGATATGATGCAATGAAACTAAGTAGGCACAGAAAAGAAAACAACCGTAATCTGAGGTTCACCACGTATTTATTGACAGAGTTTAGCCACTCATTTGCTTTGTTATAGCATATCGTAACGAAAAATTATATATGTTGTTTGTTCTTGTTTCCGAAGAAGATAAAATTGGAGCACCTCTCGGCGCCCCTGTTCACTCTATTGCGTGACAGGGCGTCGCGGTGCACACTTTGAGAACCCCTGATTTACGGAACAAAAAGTAACCTAAGTAAAGTGCCTGTAAAATCCTTGTCATATGGACAATCACGGGCAAAAATCTTATAAAAAATAGCATCAGATATCACATGAGAGATAGTAGAATTATAGGTCATCGACGGAAGTACCACCACCGCACTCATAATCCGCCGTAAAACAGTCTTTGTGTTCGGTAAAAGATACAGTTGCCGGGCACACTTACAGCGAAGCGACCATCTTAGTCGTCAGGAGTAGTGACGCATTTATGTACGACTTCAACAGAACTTCAGTTTTGTTCGAGGTTAAATGTGGATGTCCAAGGGCTGCAGTGACCACTTAACATCAGGTGGTCTGCACGCTCGTTTGCTACTCTTCGAACATAAAAAAAAACATCACAATCAACCCACAACTTTTCGGAAAATGTAGTCGAAGCAATTCGGTGCTTTTTCGTGTGGTGTTGATGTTCCTATCCCAGGAGAACAAGCATGCTTTATTTACCATACTTCTGTTTATAAGGCTGATTGTGTCGTTGGATAGATTCGAACACCTTAAGTACGAAGGCATTAAATCAAGCAAAGATTGCATACCGTCGTCGCCAGATAAAAGTGTCGGGGGATATACTCCGTCGTCCTTTTAGCCAGGCTTGTCTGATAGTGGCCAGTGGAAGACTATCCCTTCGGAGGGCCCAACGCACTTTGGTTCCTCTTGAGGATACGCCCGGGGAACGAACGCGCTCTTCTTCACTTTTACACTCCATACCAATAGTACAGTATTAACTACCATCACATACAATTAACGTTTAGTTTTTAATCAATTTCCCAAAGGAGATAAGTACTCGATTCTTCGGATATATTTTGTATACGAATCAACTCACGAAACAAGTGGTATAATTTTACAAACACGACAAAAACCACACAACGTTAATGATAAACTAGCATCCTTCAAACCTTATCGTCGTTTCTTATTTACATATAGCGATATCTTGGAATCTGTAAATAAAACTCATTAGGTATGTTTAACCATACTTATTTGATAGTAAAACGAAGAATCGCCAAGTGTAATTGTCTTCGAATTAAAGTATGAAGTGCACCAGTGACAGCACTAGTACGTAATAACAGTGATTGCGTAGGGCGAAAGCTTCGGTCTCACAAATTGGGAGTCCGAGGTTCGAGTTCTAGACTTCTGATTTTTCTGATTTTTGGAAGTTATGTGCGTGTTAATATTAATTGTTATTTGATTTAGTGGTATAGGAAAACATCGTCAGAAAACCTACATACCTGAGCGTTCTTGATGATATTCTCAAAAGCGTGTGAAGTCTACCAATCCGCACTTGTTCAGACTGGCGGATTCCGGCCTAATCCATCTTATCCTATGTGGAAACCCATGCCTAGCATAGGCCTGAAATTAAAATCAGACGTTATACACTAAGTAACAAATACAGATGAAAATTCAAGGCACCTTTCAAGGAAACAGGCAAATTACGTCAAGCAGTCAAATTCACTGCTGTTCACGTATATAAGGATACAACATCTTCAGTCTGGACTGGTCTGGTTTCTCCTTAGAACTAGAATGATTTAGGCCGTAGTCCATCATACTAGCCGTGGATCTTGGCCAGTTCCCTTCAAACATCTTTATAAAGCTCGCCTATGCAAGGGATAACTAATTTATAACACTCATAATTTCGAACAATCAAAATCCTAGAATCCGACCCCCGATCGGTCAGTGTCTGCTAAAGCTGAAGACGAAATATAAACCACTAAACTATAATTACTCCTAATTGTAATGAATCGGTCACAGTCGGTCTAATAAGTATTGTTAGTAACGTACTTGAAATATCAGAAAATATTACCATATTAATGATACTAATTAACATAACAGTAGCGTTTCTTGTCGCTCGCGAGTACAATCGACTTGTTAGTTTAAATAAAAATTAAATATTTATTCAAAACCATTTTATTTATTAAGTCCTGTCGGTGTAATTCATTTTTATTTATTCTATACAAAGTTTCATTAATTTACCTAACTACGTAACTACATAATTTATGGCAGTCCGAGGCGCGTATTTACGACAAAAATTAATGACAATATTACTTTGTGGCATGTCAAAGCTGAATTGCATTTACCATCTGTTGAATGAATAGTAAAATATGCTTAGATCACCATTAATCACTTTTCTTTGTTCTTAAGTTTGAAGTCATTTAGGAAGTTAGGGTTGGGGCAATAGATGGTTAATTAATTAAATTTATTTAAATGTGGTTAAATTCTTCGAATACGACCAGACTTTACGTAAACACAGCTGTGTTCTGATTTAAACATGTGAGAACACATCTGCGATTTGCAAGTCGCATATTTTCTGTGTAGTTGATGCTGGTAGATATTTGGCTATAAGTGAAGGAACGCGCAAACCGAACCCTGGAGGACCGCCACGGACCCAATTGATGTGCATGTAACCTCATCCTTCAGCGGGTGGTGCGACGGAGGAACGGTAACGTGGGTACTAAATCAATTCTTCTATCTTCGTGAGCCAAGATAGAGCGTAGCGTGAACAGAAAACTAAGACCCTAGAGGGCAGAAAGATTCCGAACTACGACCGCAGAACGTATATGTCGTCCTCTAATTAAGAGTATGTTTTGTTTGTCGTGTGTTTAGGTGAAAGCAAAGGGTTCACTTACTGTCCCAGATAGGATGTTGTGGGTACCCGCAGATGTTGCCGGCGGGGGCGCTCTGCGTCGCTCCCGTCGCTCGCCTCCTCGAGGCCGACCGCGCTGCCCGAACCACCCGCCGACCTGGTCGACAAGTACCTTTAGTTAAATAGAGCGCGATAATTACTATTGTGTTAAGGTGGATAGAGACTAATGACAGGGTTTATATTAATATTAACTTATATCTTAACATGGTAGGACCTTTGTGGTTCGATTCTATTGACACCACATCTAATTCTGCCTATTAAAACAGTGTTAGCGTTTGTTATGTTCTAGTTTAAAGGATCACATTCTTAAGATAACACGAGGCGTCCCAACATAGTCCTGAGGAATCAGCTAGAGACAAGATTTCCATTCTATTTGACATTGATTACGGATTTCCACGAACGACAGTTATCACTTATCATCAGGTGGACTGTGTTTTCGTTAGCTATTTCTGGGTTATAAAAGTCCGTTTGAATGTAGTCTAACTACTCGGTAACAAAAATAACCTCTGTGGACTACCGTCCTGATGTCGTCCGATAATCTAGTCGAGTTAGGTTGCTAGCGCGCTCAATTCACTTAATGTGTCAACTAAACGGTCTCGTCGAGGATGGATTTGCAAACCAGCCAACAGTCGTTGTTGTTTTGAAACAGTTTGCTAATTAATAAGTTGCTTCCGAAGACCACGATTGTGAAATAAAAGTTGATAAAAAGTGGCTCATAATTTCTCTTATGTAATGGAGAAAAAGAGACGGAATAAGAGAAAAGAACTGCGACTTAACAGTCAGCAAGTGTGCACGTAAAAGAACGCCACACTCGTAAAGCAACCGGCCAATAGTTGATCGTCAATTTAGTTTTAATAGGTAGAACAAACGTTCGTCTGGAGAAGTACCACTGCCGCCCTCATAATCCGCCGCGAAGCAGTTGTATTTCGGTTGGAGAGGTGCGATTGCCAGGCACACGTATAGCGAGGCGACCATCATAGTCCTCAGGAGTAGTGACGCAT
>DWKL01003046.1:0-11938 GCA_018249415.1 Phareas burnsi | reverse complement strand
GTGAAGTCTACCAATCCGCACTTGGCAAGCGTGGTGGACTATGGCCTAACCCTTCTCATTCTGAGAGGAGACCCGTGTCCAATGGTGGGACATTAATGCGTCGAAAATGATGTAACGGGTACACACGATATGCGTTTTTTTAAGTTCAAGTTTGTTAGTTATATATAAACTACTGAAATGATTTGCACGTGACTTTCACGCGGCGACAAAAGATTTTACAGAGTGTATTCTTAACGTTGGTTCAGAAGATATATAAATAATAATAAACCATACACAATGGGAGCAGCAAACGAGGACGCCGACTATCTTTTTTATATATTTGAAGAGCAGCCAACGAAGCGCTAAGTGGTCACTGCAGCCCATGGACACCCACATGTAACCTTAAACAAAACTGAAGCTCTATTTGAAGTCATACCCCAACGACTAAGATGGTCGTCTCGCTGTAAGTGTCTGGCAACCGCGGCTCTCCAATCGAAACACAAGAACTGCTTCACGGCGGATTATGAGGGCGGCTGTGGTACTTCTCCAGATTAACTAAAGTTCTACCACATATCATGGTAGATCCACATATCAGATAGATACCACATATCAAGTAGTCAGTGTCGCCCACGACCATCGTAAATGTGTCTAAATACGACAGAATTTCCACCTAGGGCCCAATATTCATACGTCGCTGCGTCTAAGGGCTAAGTTGAAACACCTCATATTTCTGCCTTGTCACATGCTTCGAAACAGAACACAGAAGCGTTACACTGGTATTATAAGGCTAAAACAAGGTTTGCGGTACCCATAGCCGAACTACGAAGAACCTTACCTTTGATATATATAAAAGAGGACAGTGTGCGCCTAGCCTTATCCACAAAGCCACTTATCAGGCGCGCGGACAATGCAACATTGTGCGAACCTGAAATTGAATCTTTGCTTCGAGAAATAGAACTTATTCAGTTACAGGGTCTTAAGTTCCTACAGTACCAACTCTATTGTAAGCTTTGTATTGTATTCATTAAACTTTAGATAGATAGCTACAGAAGCCAGATTCGAGATAACGCTAAATTAACTTTGTTGAAGTAAGTAAAAGCTGCCGACATACTTAATGGAGAGAAGGCACCTTCGCCTATTTGCATTTAGCACTTTTAACATTTAAAAAAAACTACATTATTATTTTTTTATTAAAAATCCATAGACCTCCATCCATAGAAATCCGTAGACATTATGGTATAACATATCACGTATAATTCGCCGTGAAGCAAAACTTGTGTTGTGTTGGAGAGATGTGGTCGTCGTGGCGACCGTCGTAGTCTCCAGCATCTTCCTATGTGCTCATATAGATCTTCATTCCTGTTGTAGGTGTGTCTGTCCATGGGATTCAGTGACCACCTTATCGGGTGGCCTGTACGATTGTTTGCCACTTTTGTAAAAAATAAATGTGTAATGTAAGGAATATATAATAAATTTTACTAAAGATCTCGGCCTCAGATTTGATCCCGGACCCACAGTGTAAACGGCCGAAGTTTATACTAATAGGCTACTAGAGTATCGGTACACGGGGATTGAGAGTAACTTTGTGAAAATGTTGATATTTCTAAGGCGGTACTATAGACGTACGCCGGACAAACTTCTCAACGTGGAAGTCATAGTGGCAGTCCAAAATGTAAGTCGTGGGACCGTCTGTTTATGTTTCGAACCTATGTATAGCTACGTACGTATGTATGTAGCTTTTTGTTTGTGCTTTTATGTAATGTGGGAAGCCGACCAGCGTACACAAAGTATTGCGACTTCAAATATAAAAGAGAGTGCATAAGACACTCCCGGCTTCAGTAACTTCAGTCTGCCACGAGCACAACTTCAAATTCAATCTGGTCCGTTACTTAGTTAAAGTTAAACTAACTTAGTAACGCCGCTAGTGTTCGTTGGCGAACAGTGTTCCTAACTGGGGAATCGGCGAATCCTCTAATATCTTAGTCTTAGTGTCAATGTTTAATGAGAACACATCAAAAATACTTTTAAACATAGCGAAATTCCGCTGTTTGGTAGTGGACCCGCTTCTGCGTACCTATTTCTACTTTACAGGTGAGTTTTGTTCAATTTTAACGATGTAAATGTACATACAAATCATATGTCGCGTCCGTTTCGTATAAAGGGATAAATATTTCCAGTTTAAATCACACGAAGTCAAACATTACAAAGTTTACGCCTTAAAATATAAAAGGGAGTGCATGAGACATTCCCGGCCTCGGTGACTTCAGTCTGCCGCGAGCACAACTTCAAATTCAATCTGGCCCGTTAGACGTCTCGCTAAACAAACTTAGCGACGGCGCTAGTGTTCGTTAGCGAACAGTGTTCCTTACTCAGAATATGAGAATCCTTTCTAAAAATAATTTTTTATCCTCTAATCTTTAATGTTTAGAGAAAATACTAGGAACATTTTGATGGCTGGATTTTTTTTAATACCATAGAAGCAGCAAACGAAAATCCGGTCTACCTGATCGTGAGTTGGCACTGCCGCCCATGGACATCCCAAATCAAATTTAAATCTTACTTGAGATCGATAATACTTGCTACCCATGAAGACTAAGTAGGAACGCCTCGAGTTATCGTATCTCCCCTACCAGACCCTTCAAGCTAAAACACCTCAGCATTACACCGCTGATGTATGGAAGAGATAGATGTGACAGTGGTACCACCGCAACCGGATGTCAGAGAGTTCTACGACTTTACCTACGAATAATATTGGCACTTACGTTATATACGGCATAGTTGGCCAATAATTAGGAGTCTACTAAATTACTTCATCTGTGATTCCACTCTATCCACGTTACGTATAATTATAACCATACCGAGAACAAGGTACACGGTAACTTGAAATAGCACTTACACAAAAGAGAATTCAATCCACGAAAAAACTGTGAAAAGGCCAAAATCATCGGCGACAAAGTTCATTGTACCAGAAAGCACAATATCTGGGGGTGGCTCGACTCCAGCAATTTCAATTTCCACCGCGACACGACCCTTATTATGATTGACATATGTATGATAAAACTTCTCTATGGGGTTGGCGGGGTCTATATTTGGCGAGCGACACCAGTCTCTAACATTAGGATGACTTCCACTCAATTGCGCGCGAATATCAAAAGTAATGGAACCTGTCGACTGTCATTTAGTATTATAATATTGCTCTGAATCTCGTTCTCTGTTAGGCACTTGTTGCACCGCCACGGAATGCGAGAAGAGAGCGTGGAAGCGAGGAAAGGAAAGGAATTGAGGCTCCTAACTCGGATGTTGTGGTGTCAAAGAATTATCAACGAATATCCTTAGTGGAGGTCGCGTTCAGATCAGGCAGAAGACTTATAAGAAAAAGATATCGCAACTAACAATTTGTACGACTATACGAAATAAATGCATTTCGTCTTATTTCGTTACATTATATAACTAAATCCTTTTTTTTATTTTTCTTTTGTAACTATTTTATTCTTTATGGTTTCATACGCTCTGAAATATTTTATTTACTTATTTTAATATGGTTTATAACCATGAATGATTCCAAGACAGATAGATATTCATTATTTTTAACCAATCATAGTAAGTATATATTTACCGTATCTATATACAAACATATGTTTATTTTTACTAGCCTACACTACGATTCCTTGTGACATATATAAAGACGGATACACAAACACTCAGACCCGGAATAGAAATATGTACATATCATTTAGATATGTGCCTAACCGGAAATCAAACCCGAAACCTTCTGTGTGTCTGATTAGTATGGACATCGCTGCGCCACGCAAGTCGTCAAAACATACAATTATAGTGGATATATGAAAATATTTTACGATTAGTATATATGTGTGTTTTTTAATTGAATTAATATTGTATTTTTCAACTATAAAATTACATGTAACATTTTTGTAACAGTTTAAGTAAGTTGTTATGAGCGTTCAAATAATCTCTCTCTGAAACACAAAGTAACGCTTTTTACACCCATATCCACAAACCAGTATTCTTTATGTCATGGGCACCATGGACACATACAAGATGAGAACACAAACACCCAGACCCAGAACACAAATATAAATTTAACATTTAGATACGTGCGTGGCTGAGAAATCCGGAACCCTCTGTGTGTCAGACCAGCACGGTAACTAATACCGCGCCGGTCATCACAGTATACTATCAATCAGTAGTTAATTGAATTAAAATCATAATATTTTCCTTAGTGACTATTTTTTTAATCTTTACCTCGCTTGTCATCTTTTCGCTCGCAATACGACACTTAAGCAAATCGCCGCCATTATTGTCTCGTGTCACAATGTCGAAATGATTTATTGATTTGGAGTTGTACGCGGCTTCGACGGGGTTGTGTCCAATTCTGATGGCACGTTTGCATTACCTTCGAATGTTTCCACAATATTCTGGAGCTAACGAATGGACTTTTGGTCAACCTGGTGTTAAGTGGTCAGTGGTGCCCATGGACATCTGTCAGCAACTCCATATAGAACAGGAGGCTTACCTGAAGTTTAATAGATGGTAGAATTATAGTTCGTCGGGGGAGGTACCACCGTCGCGTTCATAATCCCCCGCACAGCAATTATTGTTTCGGTAGCAGAGGTGTGGTGGTCGGGTATACTTACAGCGAGTCGACCATCTTAGTCTCCATAGGATTTCAGTCGTATTTGAGATTAGATGTGGGTGTCCATGGGTTGCAGTGGCCACGTAATATCAAGTGGCTTGCACGCTCGTTTGCTACTCTTCTCACTATCGTCATCATCATCAACCGCTGAAAGTCCCGCTGCACGGCTCGGGTCTCCTCTCAGACTAAGAACGGTCATGCCATAATACACCATGCTAGTCAAGTGCGGATAGGTAGACACCTTCAAGAACTTTACATATAACACTCAGCTACGCATATTTCTTCCCGACGTTTTTTTTCACCTTTAAAGCATGTGATAATTAATTCCTGACACGCTCATAACTTCGCAAATTCAGAGTAGCGTACGGGATTCAAACCCCGGGCCCTTAGTATGAGGCCGGACTCGCCACTAGGCTATCATTGCTTACAAACCTTACATAACAAGGAACGCTCGCTCCGCAGAGCCATAAGGGGCCCGTGTTACAGTTTACTGTTAAGAGTGTTTCATCACTAGAGCATTACGAGTTGGTACTCATTGAGACAAATCCGTTCTGCCCACTCCTAAAGCGAGTAATGCACGAGTCGGAATAGAATGCATACCTCACAGCCTCTCAGCGTGGCCTTGATGGAATTGAAGCACGTTTTGAGTGGAGTGCACGGGGGTTAGTTGGTGAGGGTTGTCGACTAGGGGTGTATAATTATGCACGTAGACTGTGTCGATTTAGAACTGGCTGTTCTAAGTTCTTTTTTATGCAGTTGTGGCGAACGTGTCTGCGCATTTGGTCTAACGTTTTTATTTGTATAGCACGTTTGGTGGTAGAACTAGTTGGACCGGGTGGGTACCACCGCCGTCTTCGTAATCCGACATGAATAGGTTTAGTGGTAACTGTAGCGTGATAAGAGTTAATCCTAATGTCAATTGAAATGAAAGTTCCATCTAACGTCGTTAACGGATGCATTGCTTCTCGTTGTGGCTAATTTGGAACGGCCCATACATTCGTTTAGCTTAGTCTGTTTTGCGACATTCTTCAAACTACATCAATCTAGCGAAAGCTCGTTTCTTAGCGGAAATAAGCATGGCGTTGGTGTTTCAGTACACAAACTATGTAAGGAGAATCTTAGAATCATTTTATAATTTACGAAACGTACTTAGAAATCTAACATATGTAGATTATGCGTAGCAACGGCGTACCAAATCTACGTGTGCTACGCCGCTGCTACGCAGTATTTCCCCAGGCTACGGATTCTGGTGGTAAATCCTTTTAGAGATATTACATTTGCCTGAAACGAGTAATGAAATGGAGCAAAAGGCTAAATGGGAGAAAAATGTACAAACAAAAGTCTTTACTAATCAAAAGTAGTTCATTAAACAGAAATAATATTTGAAATAAATGAATAGGTTATAAAATATTAGTCTCGAAATGTTAAATAATAAAAAAAAAAGTGACGGTTGCAAGGGAACTCGTCTTCGACTGTGGCGGCAATAGCTACCCTGCTATACCTGCTTTAACAACTGGTTAAGTGGTATCTGCAGCCCATGGACAATCACATCTAATCCCAAATAGGACTTAAGTTCTGAGTCAGCAAATAGTGCAAAGTTCGGTGCGTAAAGATACAGTTAGTGTGGTGTGTCGTGATATGGTGAACAAAGAAGAAAAACGAACTAGACGTAGCGTAGATAGACTAATCTACCACTAGTGCCTGTCAATAGTTCCTCCCCGCTACCGCACTTTCGCCGTGACCACGATCCATGCAACTGGGTCGAAATATAGGCAATTAAAAACCGCATATCGTGAGAACCCGTTACGTAATTAAAATGTATAATTTCCACCATAATATTAGCTTAAAATCATAAGTTCTCAGTTCGTACGTAGATCACTACTCCTGAGGACTAAAACGGAGACCTGGCTTGTAACTCCCCGATACGGTGTACCCGATAAGTACAAACGTTCCAATCAAAACATTGATTGCTTCATGGCGGATTTTGAGAGCGGCGGTGGTACTGGCGAGGTACCACCACCGCCTCAAAATCCGCCGTTAGCTATAGTTCTACCACCTATACCAACTCAGTCTTCCGGGACCTCTGGTAGAACTATTGTCTTATTTGACGTCAGCTATATGCCCAGGGGCTGTTTAGATAATTTAAGGTCAGCTGTATATATCTTCTTGCTTGGATTACATAAAAAGAAACAAGTCTTGAATTATTTACTATCGTATTACATACGTACTATACTTATATGTATTTAAACCTATGTATACACAGAGGCTGTATCTCTCTTCGTATCGCCCTCAGGAGGAACATTCGTTACGGGCTCGTTAAACCCTCGCCAATTTATTAAATGCCATACACACCGCCCGACCATCTCGGAGCCTATGCTTCAGTGCCTACCGGCTGTTTTATAGAGATTTAGCGCCACTTTATATTAAACTTTCATGATAACTGCCGCGTGGAGGAACACAGGTGTCAGTCGTTTTCATTTCGGGAGGAGAAGAGATATGGCGGCATTTTAGAAATTATGCCGTCATAAAATGTCGGGTTAGTAAAAAGTGAATTGTCTTTTGGGAGCAAGTGTGTAGGATTAAGGTATTCGCACACTAAATCGTGACATACACCTCATTATGAACGGATAAAACACGGCATTTTAAACATCCAAACGAATTGACCTAGTAATTAATGAACGTCTGCTCTAGTACTGAATTCATGAAAAAATTTAACCCAGTAAGTAATGGACGTCTGGTCTACCATTTAATTAAAAAAAAAATGTTGACCCAGTAAATAATGGACGTTTGGTTTACCATCTAATTCAAGAAAAAATGTTGACCCAGTAAGTAATCGACGTCTGGTTTACCATTCAATTAAAGAAAAAATGTTGACCCAGTAAGTAATCGACGTCTGGTCTACCATTCAATTAAAGAAAAAATGTTGACCCAGTAAATAAAGGGCGTCTGGTCTACCATTTCATTCAAGAAAAAATGTTGAACTAGTAAGTAATGGACGTCTGGTCTACCATTCAATTAAAGAACAGAACAGCACCTCTGATTTTTCTAAATATGTAAGAATCTCAATGGTGGTAGAAACTACGGTTTGACTGGAGAGATGCGACCGCTCTCATAATCCACTGCGGAGCAGTTCTGGTGTTACTGTTAAAAGGCGTGGTTTTCGGGTACTCAACGAGGGGACCATCTTACTCTTCAGGAGTGTGAGGAGTGACGCATCTATGTACGACCTCAGACAGAATTTCAGTTTTGTTTGAGGTTATATGTGGGTGTCCATGGGCTGCAGTGATCAATTAACATCAGATGGCTTGCACGCTTGTTTGGTACATATACATATACAAAATAAAAAAATAATCTAGCGCAGTGAAGCAGCACTAATTATTTGTGGCGAAAGTTATGCATCTATCAGCCCCGAACATGGACTTTCTGAGGGAGATTGGCTATGCTCACTATTGGTTATGGGTGTTAAAGACCATACTAGACAATTTCCTGCGACAAAACGCTGGTGTTGTCTCCTGGACTTAAGACGTCTTCTACGATATCCACAGGAAAAGGAGTGGTGATATTTTAGGCTGTCACTACACGGTGGGTAGGCGTTGCACACAAAAATAATCTTTAAAAGCACAGACCGCAAAAACTGTAAGATTTTCACGAATGAATGGAGTTCTCATTTGTGAATTTCTCTCTACATTTTCCCTTTCATTAAATTTCATTTCGCGAAAGAAGCTAAAGTGTGTGAGGTTCACAGTAAGAAATTCCCAACTAGAGGCGAATTGAAAGTGTTTTTTTAGAAGAAAACTCAAAATTGGAACGGTAATGAATTTTCTTTCATTGCAACGCATTTCACATTTCACCAGCCAACGATTCGGAAATAAACAAAAGTGACGCGAACACATTTCGCGAATTCTTGGTAACGTTTCAAAATCATAATTTCATACTTCCGCAGAATTCATCTTCCGTAAGAAACTACCGGGAAACTGCGAGGCGAACTTCCGAGTGGCTTAATTGGAGAAACGCGGATTACAAGTGCAATTAATCAAAAATGTACTTCAAAGGACATTTGTACCTTACGACTACGACCGGTCATTATTGTCGTATAGTAGGTCGTAACGAGAATGTAGGGTCATCCGGTCAGCCTTTAAAGTCCTACATACTACATGGATATGGTTGTTTTTTTATAGTTAACTCACTTACCTGTGCGTATCGCTAACCGTAATAGACAATTTAACAGGAAGACAGACGCTACTTCCTACTTTTGTTTCCGTCCGTTTGATTTAGTTCCTAAGATAAAACTTTCATAGACGATCCACGGTAAGAGAGGCTCTTACTATTTTAGGACACGATTCAACGATACAGTACGTACGTTATGTACGTAGTTTACGTCTCTACGTTTGAAGAGTAGAAAACGAGGATACAGGACACCTGATGTTAAACAGTCACTGCAGCTGATGGACTGGGTGTCCATCCAACTCTAAAACGGGTCTGAAGCCCTATCTAAGGTCGTACATATGTATCTAGGATGTAACATTACAGCTCTCATTACTCTCAAGCCAAAACACAACTGTTGTCTCACGGAGAATTGAGCGCGCAAGTGGTACCTCGCCAGTAAATTCATATCCAGTGAAAATAAAAAAAAAATCGTCATATCATATTAAAAATTTTAGCAGGCCATTTATAAAACGAATTAACAACTTCATATGAGCGTCAGACCTGCTTGAAAGGCTTGAAGATAATATATGATAAAACTTGATAATAACCTTTTTAAAAATCTCACAAAAAATATTTTACACATTAACAATTTAAAACAATCTGTTGTCTGATATAATTTATCTCGTCATCTTTAACAAAGAAATCGTGTCGTAATCGTAGAATACAAAAGGTCACCTGTACTTACGTCTATCCTTAGTTTTTTCTACAACTAAGAAAACCCCATTTCATTAAAGCTACAAAAGAGTTTCTTTCTCGAAGGATCCAGTTACGTTAAATATTTAATGGAGTCACAAGTGCTTCGTTATTTCAAGTTTATTTATGGTACTCTAGTCGCTTTGTCCCACTGGGCCGTGCATCTCACGATGAAGCGGGAAGTGATCAAATTTCAACCCTATTTTCCGGGCGATAAAGACCACAAGGTGTGAATTTCTAAAATAAAACTATAGTGCATTCAACACACGTCTCGAGTAGGCGAAATTTTAATTGGTAACACCTTTGAAAGCAAAGTATCACTGCCAAGCGAGTGAATCACTAATTCATAAAAAAATATAAGTACCCTTGCGGTACCATGGGGTACAGGGCTGAATACGGGAAGTTTGAGAATTCCAGGAAGATAAGTTTTGGTTTCGGAAAACATTTTCAAATAAAATCCAACCATACAGCTGTACCTTGTTATCCAATTATTATTAAATTTTTATATACAGCATTGATGATACGATGATGTGATACATACAGCGTACATGAAATTGGAAACAAACTAGAAAGTTATCTATAAATCAAACCCTTACATATGTAAAATCGGATCCATCTTTACGATTTATGGCGATCAAAATAAATTACAACTATTCTTTATTGTACACCACAAAAGTAACACACACGCATAAATACAATACATACAACATCTAACCCCGCTTATTATTGCAGAAATATACGCATAATTAATGCGTTGGATGTATAAAGTACTTGTATAGAATTTGAATATACATATTTATAGAAATATTCGAATATATCTGAGGTAATAAAGCATCTTAACACTCAATTCAGGCCTCTTAGACGGGTGTTGGATTTGAAGTTTAGGCACGTAGCTCTGATTATTCGGAGTCATTTGTGAAAATTACTAACCACAATATAGTTAAAGACATAATTGTAAAACTAACGCCAGAAATATCTAAAGAAGTAACTATTAACCAAAATATAGCCAAAGACAATCTTAAAAGTAACGCCAGAAATATCTAGAAAGGTAACTATTATTCGAAAATTATTAACCACCATATAGTTAAGGACATAATTTGAAAACTGACGCCAGAAATATCTAGAGCAGTAACTATTATTCGAAAATTATTAACCACCGTATAGTTAAGGACATAATTTGAAAACTTACGCCAGAAATACCCAGAGCGGTAAGTTTTATTCGAAAATTATTAACCATAATATAGTTAAGGACATAATTTGAAAACTAACGCCAGAAGTATCCAGAGCGGTAACTATTATTCGAAAACGCATGTAAGGGATATTGTCATTTCAATATCTTCAGAGCAGAAGCATTAGCGCGGTGAATAAAGTGTCTCGCGCTAATCTGTTTGGGCGGTAGCCAGGAGATCAGTCGAACGCTCACAAATACTCACTTATACTGAGTTTTGGCTCCAGTTTTAGGTTACGTACTAACTTGAACCGTATAGACATAGGATATTTCGCAAAAGCCCTTCCCAAGCAAATTACTACTCTGTGCCCGTAGAACAATAGGAGTTTAATCTAAAGTCGATCGCATATGCGTTGCTACTCCTGATGAAGATAACGCCAGTACGGGAGGTAACAAGTCTCACAACGTCTGAGGAATAACTTGGAACACCTCATTTTTATATTATGTAACGAGTACTCACGGTTTGCGGTTTTGAATTGCCTATATTTCGGCTCAGTTGGATGGGCCGTGGTCACGGCGAAACTACGGCAGCGGCGAGAGACTGGCAGGCACTAGTGGTACATTAGTCTATCTACCCTACGTTTAGTTCGTTTTTCTTTTTTGTTTACCATATCACGACACACCACACTAACTGTATCTTTACGCACCGAACTTTGCACTATTTGCGGTTTACATAAGTGTTTGGAACGCCTCATTTTAGAATACAATGAAATGACTCCCTCCCTCTCCAACCGAAACAAGAATAGCTTCCTCTACTATTTCTACTACCTATGCCTAGGCGCTGAAGCTACAGGACTGGTCGGAGTGGCGGTGTCTATAGGAGGCATATGTTCAGCAGTTTCCAAATGCTGATAGATTATTTTTTGTATAAAGCTATATCCAACTGATTACTTTTCGGAGCTGGGCAACGACTCACATCACTGTTATAAGAAGAGAAGAAATGAGACGTTGGTATCGCTTCAGTCTAACCACGAAGAGTTCTAGCAGTTTAGTATATAATTCTATTTTACCATAAAAATAACATTCGGTGCACCGGTGGTAAGTGGGTATGTCATAGAGCAAGGATAAGCAACACGCGGCCCGCGGTCCATTTCTAAAATTAATTTATTTATATTTTATAAGCTGTTAACTAGCTATTTTAGCAATTCTTGTTTCTTGAAAGGCGTGAGTGCAATATT
>DWKL01003045.1:0-11940 GCA_018249415.1 Phareas burnsi | reverse complement strand
GGGGGGGGGGGGGGGGGGGGGGGGGGGGGGGGGGGGGGGGGGGGGGGTGGGGGGGGGGGGGGGAGGGGGGGGGGGAGGGAGGGTCGGTAAGTCATTATACGGTTAGGGAGTACTAACTGCACGCTGTTAATGTGATAGGTGGTAAAACTTTGTTCGCCCGAGGTGGTACCACCGGTGCTCTCACAATCCTTTTTCATTGATATCGATTGATTGGTTTCCTTAATATTGTGAGAATCCACCACCCAGCGTGAGAATCTTAACCACTAGGATATCACGCTTCCACGAGAATTATGATCTTAATGATATCATTTCTATAATAAGCTCTTCACGAGACTATCACACCATGTGATAATACTTTGTAATATTACAAAGGGAAAATGACCTTTTCCTAAGAATTTCTGACTTACTTAATCAAAATCCCACTTCAAAAAATCCTATCCAGTTTCCGCTATACGTCTATGGAATTATCTTACTTCTAACATTCGGCACTTTAATAACCTTCCGATCTTCAAAAATCTTCTTCATTCCCATTTCTTGAAAAGGAACCAATAGTTATTGGAAGCTTTATAACTCGTCGGTCACAACAGACTAATATATGTGTATTTTCCTATTTGTATGTGTATATATTACAGTTAAATTATACACCCTTTTCCCTTTCTTTTCTCATGTTTTCTTTTACCCTAAAGTTATCGTGCAGAGATCGCTAGCAGCGATAAGGTCGCCCTATGTTGCATTGTCTCATATAAAATTTACGTTTAATGTACTACCCTAAATTTGGTGTACAATAAAGTATATTTGTATTGTATTGTGTATATAAGATATCACGTATATATAATATAATTAACAATCATGGTTTGTTTTCTAGCCCATCTGCTCGAGGAATGCTGATTGCGTGAATACCATTGGGTCCTACCAATGCCTTTGCCACGAAGGTTTCAAATCAGCACCCGTAAACGATAAGGTAAGCAGTAATGGCAATTGGTTATGATTCCAGGCTCTCAGGCTGAGTGTCCAGGGTTCGAATCCCCCATGTTCCTCTGATTTTTCAAAGTCGTGTGTATTACAAAATTAATTACCACTTGCTTTAACGGTGAAGGAAAACATCGCGGGGAGACCTACACATCTAAGGTTCTCGCATGTGTGTGAAGTCTACCACCTATGAGAAGGATTAAGTCATAGTTCACCGCGCAGGCCAAGTGCAGATTGATAGTCTTGTCACACCTTCGAGAACTTTACAAAGAACTCTTAAGTGTGCAGGTTTCCTTGTGATGATTTCCTCCATCGTTAAAGCGAGCAATAATTAATTTCTAAATCAATTATCACATGCTTTCACTTTTATATTCTTTCCCCCTCAATCAAATTAATTTTGAAAATGTTTTAGCTTAGTCGATAGGTACTTTATTTCCCAATACCTAATATTCCTGTATTAGAAACCTCCTCAGTCCTCAAAAGTAGTGACGCATCTACGCACTACCTCAAATAGGGCTTCAATCCTGTTTGATATTAGATCTGGATGTGCGTGAGTTGCAGTGACCACTTGACCTCAAGTGATCTGCACGCTGAATTCCTACACTTCAAATATAGAATAGACATATATCCAACAGCGAACCTTTAACATTTTGGCTGCGGCAAACACATGTCGTGTTTTACTGTACGCGCCACCCGTGAGGTTCGCACGCATACGGTGTTTGCCGCCATACTGAAATACACCTGTTGTGATGCGCGCCGCACGGATGGATTGTTACGAATATTAGCCGTCGCAGTCAACGTGTTAAAAGCTGAGAGATGACATCAAGATCAAAAGCCGTAGTCCAGTGTTCACAATGTTGCTATATACAGGTGTGTGTCGACCTCGACGAATGTGCCGAAGCTGGCTCCAGGTCATTGTGCCAACAACGGTGCAACAACGTATGGGGCGGGTACCGTTGCTCTTGTCATCGAGGGTACAGACTTAATCCAGACAACAGGTATTCCAACTTTCAACACTCATAACTTCAGATTAGGATTTAGTGGCGTGGGTGCCATGAACATACAATACGAGTAAATAAACATTCAGACTTAGAAAAGAAGTCTGCTCAGCATTTAATGTCTTGGCCCGGAATCTACCTCAGGACTAAGCTACGTGCCAGGCCTTTTCCACCTAATGTA
Organism: Phareas burnsi; assembly: GCA_018249415.1. Lineage (NCBI taxonomy): Eukaryota > Metazoa > Arthropoda > Insecta > Lepidoptera > Hesperiidae > Phareas > Phareas burnsi. The sequence continues at coordinate 9,792 of DWKL01003045.1, read as the reverse complement.
CTTGTTAAACACCCAACAATTAAACAGTGAGTCCATTGCTTATGGTAATATTTTAATTAATATTGTGTGTAAATATAAGCCATCACCGGGCGGATTTCATATCTTGTGCCTGTATTTGTTGGCTCCAATCCTTTTAATGTACCTCTGTTGCACACGGGTCTCTTCCCAACACTTTCCCATCACGCTGCTCCAATGCGGATTGGTATTTATAAAGAAGACTTGCTGCTTTGTACTTTCTTGATAAAATCATTAATGCCACTTGATAACGTCGTCATTCATTTGATTTCATTGATTGCTTGGGTGGGCATTCTAACTTTTCACAGCGCTAACTTCAAGCAATTACTGAACTATAAAATAAAAATGGTTCCTTAAGTAGTGATTTTTACTTAAGTACTCACTGTTACTTCTTTGTTATTACAAGCATTAGAGAACAAGTTCGGCCAAATAGGAAACTCTCAAGACCTGAATAATCCCCACCCTTTTCCCTCTACCCGTGAGGGTGCTGTAGAGTAAGAGAGAGGCAAAGGTAGGAAGTCCCCACGTACTAACTGTTATACTACCCACCTATCTTATTATTAAACGGCATATTTGACCATGATTTGACAATTTTGGACTATTCCGTTTTCAAACGGAAACTCAACGGTTTTTACAGTACATGTTCCGACGTGGATGAATGCACAGAAAACAAGTCAAACTACCTGTGCCGTGGAAGATGTGTCAACGAACCTGGCAGCTACCGGTGCACTTGTCCAGCTGGATATCGTTTGTCACTAGACAAGAAGAGTTGTATTGGTAAGCTCAATACATGGGTAAATAACAAAGACGAGAACCTTTCGTGGTTCGTCTCCGTCATACTTTTTATCTTGAAACGGCAGTGTGTAACACTGCTATGTTCTGGTTTGAAGGTGTGGTAAGGTAGGACGCCTATATACAAGGTGTTCTAATTTCGTCCCAGTGTACACTGGTTGAACTTTTTGTTTATGTTTGAAGAGAAGCAAACGAGCGTGCAGGCCACCTGATATTAAGTGCTCACTGCAGCCCATGACCACCCTCATCTAACCTTAAACAAAATGAAGTTTTATTTGAGATGGTATGTAGATGCATCATTACTCGTGAGGACTAAGATGGTCGCCTCGCTGTAAGTGTACCCGGCAACGGCACTTCTCCAAACGAAACACAAAATCGGCTTCACGGCGGATTATATCAGCGAAGGTACTTCCCTGGGCGAACTAAAGTTCTACCACCTTTCAAGACAAGACAGGCAGTACCTGGTTGATTTAGAGATCCGCCGTGAAGCTATTTTTGTGTTTCGGTTAGAGAGGTGAAGTTGTCGGGCATACTTAGAGCGAAGCGACCATCTTACTCCTCAGAAGTAGTGACGCTGTATGAGACGTGTGATCCCGAATAGAGCTGAAGGCCTATTTAATATCGTACTTGGATACGTCACTATTGAGGACTAAGATTGTCGCCTCGCTGTAAGTATACATAATAACCGCACCTCTCCATCCGAAACACAAGACTTGCTTCATGGCGGATTGTGATGGCGTGTCTGAAACACCTGACAAATTGAAATGTCATTTTATTTTTATTCACTCATAATTTCAGTAGAAATGGACATGCAGTCCACGTTATGTTAATTGTTCATTACAGCTCATTCCAAATAGGTCGGAATATCATGTGAAGCTATGTAAATAAAACTTTTGCTTCTCCTAAAGACTAAATTGGAATTCATCTTGTAAATATGATTATCATACGCTTTAGCCCAGAATATAATACCGCAAACACTGTTCTTGCAAATCAGAAAGAGATGTGAAAGTTTCAACCATCTTCAGTCGTAAGGCTCGCTTCAAATCGTAGAGCTATGTTTGTGAACCAGTTTTGCATGGACCATGTTTCTAGACGTCGACGAATGTGAAACGGGAGAAGCATCGTGCAGTAAGGGCAGCCAGTATGGGGACTCCAGCGACGTGTGCCTCAACACACGCGGCGGGTACCGCTGTCAGCGCATCACCTGCCCGTCGGGGTACCGTTTAGAGAGTAAACAGTGAGTTGGTTTATTAATTTTTCCACATTCTATGGTCACCGATACGGAGACACCTGTCACCAAATTCAAACAGGACAGTTTTATCTGAAGTCGATCAAGTGTTTGGTGAGTCTAAGGACAGCAATAGCGCCGTATCTATTGCTCCCTAATAATACCGATGTGAAGTTTTTATTTTATTTATTTAGAAACATATGATGCAAGGCAAACACACATCACCATCGTTGACCCATAAAAGTCCCACAGCTGGGCATGGGTCTCCTCTCATAGTAAGATAGGTTAGGCCATAGTCCACTACGCTGGCGAAGCGCGTATTGGTAAACTTGATACATTTGAGAACTTTTACAAAGACCTCTCATCGTATCACACCTTTCTTGTTTGAAGGGTGGGAAGTAAGTTAAAAGCATCCTGGTTTTATGGTAGTTAGGTGTTTTTAGTTAACCTAGCGATAAAGCAGACGGACCACTAGATGGAATGTAGTTGTCCACCGTTGTCTATGGACATTTTCAACACCAGAGAAGGGCCTGATGCATTGCCGGCTTTGAAGGAGTGCTCTTTTTGCGCGATCTTTTAAGAGCCGAACAATAGGCCGAAATTCATTCCACATCTTGCATATACGCGGTAAAAAGAACACCCAAACCGAACCGTGGAAAGTCGCCATGAGTCCAGTTGGTGTGGACGGAATCTCATCCTTCAGCAGTAGTAGTGGGCTAATAAGAGGGGTTAGAACTTAGTGATCAGGGGCAGCAGCGCATTTGTAATTGACCTCACATAGAACTCTTGCCTTATATGGTATTTGGTAACAGATACCCAGGATTGACCACTTAAAATCTAGTAGAGTGCAAACTCGTTTATTGCCTCATTGAACAAATGTAAGTTTTCTCCTATGTATGTATCAATATCTTTATTTATTTCAGCCGTTGTACGAAGATTCAGACGTTTTGCCCTCCGACGGACTGGGACTGCGCCCACCAGCCTACTACCATCTCATACAACTTCATCACGTTCGTCTCTAACCTTGAAATACCACAGCCTCAGGGAGCGGTAAGTTTAAGTTGCAATCGGCTTATCATAATCAATTCATATCACCCTTGATCCTGAAATTTCCTGTTCGACTCCTCGGTTCGGATATCCTCTGTGAATAAGAAGGGTTTAGTGGACTAATCGCTGGTCATGTGTGAATGAAATGTGTCGTACACTTAACATACTCATGAGAATATTATGGACATATTTCAGGTAGATAGGTTTCCTCAAGATGAGAATATTATGTAAATATTTCAGGTAGATAGGTTTCCTCAAGATGAGAATATTATGGACATGTTTCAGGTAGATAGGTTTCCTCAAGATGAGAATATCATGGAAATATTTCAGGTAGATAGTTTTCCTCAAGATATTTTTTATCGTATGGTCATTATACTGTCATACTGCCAACACAGGTCTCCTCACAGAATAAGGAGGATTAGGCCATAGTCCAATACGGCAAGTGTGGTTGGTAGTCTTCACACGCCTTTGAGAATGTCATGTAGATCTTGGAACGTGGTAGAACTATAGTTCGCCTTGGGAAGTACCACCGCCACTTTCATAATCCGCCGTGAAGCGGTTTTTGTGTTTCGATTGGAGAGAAGTGGCTGTTTTGTATACTTAAAGCGATGTGACCAACTGACTCCTCAGGAATACTGACGCATTTTTGCACAACTTTAGATATAACTTATGTTTTATTTGATGTTAGAAGTGGGTGTCCATGTGCTGCAGTGACTATTTAATATCAGGTGGCCTGCACGCCCGTTTGCTACTTTTCAAACGTAAAAAAAAACCTTCTGCTTCTTTGTTGGTTTCCTCACGATGTTTTCTTCGTTGTATCATTTTCTAGTCTTTACTGTCTTACTCTTTGGTACAAGTCGGGTGCGGGTTGGAAGACCTTAACAACCGATGGGAATGTGTTTTCGCACTGTCAGATATTCTCAAGATATTTCCTTACACCAGTGTTTATATTTCTCAGGTGAACCTGTTTACAATGATGGGCCCGATGTGGCCGTATGCGAAAATGAGGTTCCAGCTTAAACTTGTTGAAGTTAACGCTCCGCCTTCAGTCACAAAGGCCGACTTTACTGCATTCACGTAAGTTTCTTATTTTCTTTCTATCTACATCTAATCTAAATTAATAGGTGGTAGAACTATAGTTCATTCGGGGAGGTACCACCGCCGCCCTCACAATCCACCGTGAAGCAATACTTGTAGCTTTTTATACCATACAAATAACAAATCATTACAACTTTAACATCCCAAGGGTTCGGGATTCGATTCCCGGCTAGGCAGACTTTTAAGGTCACTTAAGATTTCTGTTCTGGATCTGGGTGTTTATGTACTTCTGTTTGTGTGTATCTATGGTGCTCACGATACATTTAATCCTAATGTAAAGTGTGGCGAAAACCCTTTTTACGTCCCACTACTGGGCACGGATCCCTTCCCACAACTGGGGAAGGCCTAGAGCATACACCACGCTACTCCAATGGTGAAGACACGGGTTAGTGGCCAACATGCGTCGAATGTTTTCAAACCGCCCATAAGGCCGCCGACAAGGTTTAACGACTGTTATCCAATGCTAAGAACTAAGACTGACAACTTTGTGTCCTGCAAAGCGCGAACGCGCGCATGAAATTTAGCCACTAGCGATCACCCAACCAACTTCCGACCGCGCCGCCGTTGCTTAACTTCATTGATCAGTTACGATCTATGCAAACCGCGCGGCGCCGCGCGCTTCTATGAGTGTGAAAAGCGAAAAATAGACATCTGTGATCAACCCCAAATAGAATTTTAGCTCTCTCTGGCCACAGACGCGTTGATACTTGATACAGCTAAGAAATAAGTTCGAAAGTCTCGTTTGTCTCCCTTACCACACTCTTCAAATCAGAACACAGAAGCGTTTAACACTGCTATTATAAGGCAGAAATAGGTATAGTGGAATTGTCTCCAGAGTGAAAAGACTAATGGCTCTACCTTGCTCTATATCATATCAGCTGCTATATAATAACGCGAAATTTAACTTCTATAAAATATGAAGGAAAAAAGGAGGATTACACGTATCGTGAATGCTATGGATACACAAAGACGATTACACAACACCCGGGCTCAGAACAGAAATCTAAAATTATGATTGGAAAGTCTGCCTGGGGATCCTTTGAGTGTCAAACCGGTATGGTTAACACTTTATATAGTATTATTGTTACTAATATTTAATCATTATTTAACATAAATAATTATAATTTAATACATCATTTTACTGTAATACATTATTTTAATTTCAGATTAAAGCAAACGAACAACCAGGCGGTGACGTCATTGGTCAGATCGCTTGAGGGCCCCCAAAGCATAGAATTAGAGATGTCTATGGAACTCTACAATAGAGAAATGTTCGGTGGCATAGCTGTAGCTAGGTTATACATATATGTGTCGGAATATGAGTTTTAGATTATAGTATACGTTAGTATAGCAGCATTAATAGAATAAACCTTGGAATTAATTTGATAGTCTTTTCATATATATTTTTTAATTCTGGCAATGTTATCTTGACTGTACGTAATAAGCGAATATCAAAGCAACTTTTTTATTTTCGAATTTGTTTATCATTTTATTGATTGCAATATTTTTATTTCAATATATTCGTTTGTTAATAATCCAAGGAGTACTTAATAAATAAATTACTTTGTAATTAAAAAATCCGTGTGCGTACGCACGTAAGACGTTATGCTTCATTGGCGATAATCACAAATGATTTTTTTACACATTGAAATAAATTTGAACTGAGTTAAACAATAGAAGACATCAAAAACAAAAACTACATATAATAACTTAAAATAACCAACATTTTAAATAAATAACATTTTAATTCAATAAAATAAACCAGGGCTAGTATTTATGTGTTACTTAAATAACTTCAGACCGTAAAGAAAATAACAATAATAATAAAAATATTTGACAGATGCCATACTCTTTAAATGGTAGAGGGAATGTTAAAGACCGACTTATGTTATATTTAACTCAAAGACGAGGAGATGTGGTGTGGTTTCCGCAACATGGTGGACGCGCACCGTAAAAATTCACCCCCACCGTTTTTTTCATAACGCGTCACAAGAAGTATAACTTAAAAAATAAATAGATAAAATAAAACGACGAAATGCTGCACTGGATGGACATCCTTTACGAATGAATATATTATGATCTTTAATTAATTAAATGATAAAATTTTAAATTTTTTTTTTCAATAGTTTTAAAGTATAGTTACAAAAATAATAATAATTAAAGCGACCGTTTTAGTCCTCAGGAGTAACGCATATATGTACGACCTCAAATAGGACTTCACTTCTGTTTGAACTTAGATGAGAGTATCCATTGGCTGTACTTAACACCACCGCTTAACCTCAAGTGGCTTGCACGTTCAATTGTTACTCTAAATAAAAATATTGCGTTTCATTGCAGTATGCATATTAGACGGTATCCATAACTCTTTGAATGTCCACAGCAGTCATAAAGTTTGGTGTGTGTCTCCTCTAAAACTTTGACTTTTAAATGTGTCCCAAGTGAATTTAAAGTGAATATGTAGGTAAGGTTAGACTTTGAAATGGCAGGGAAATTGAATTGCTGCATCGCAGCAAGATTTGTGATGTTGATGCTTCTGGTAAAGAATTCTGTTATAAAGTTATTGGCAATATTATATCCGTCTGTACGTATCCACAGAACTCCGCTAAATGAAGCTTTAAAACAGACCACGATAGTTCAGATTTGGATCAAAGACTTACATGACATACAAAGAAAATTACATGATATATAGTCTTAAAGGTATCAAATACTCAGGTCTGCAATCCCATGGAACTAAAAAAATCAAACTTCCAAGTCAACGCAACCACATAATACGGCCAATTATTCCGCTAAGAAATCAAATCCCCGCTATAGAGTATATCCCAAACTGGAAGTAGGTTTTCATATTCTAGACCAACACCTAGAATCATGAAATTTGGCAAGAAGCAATGTTAATAGCACAATCCGAAAACCGTTAATTTGTAATTATATCACAAAAATATGGATTATTAACTTATTTACATACTTAACAAGTCTGTACGGAATCCTTGGTATGCGAATCCGACTCGCGCTTGGCCGCTTAGTTTTCATTTTTCGTCTAACAATAATTTCAATGTATTAGATTTTGCATATGTGGTTTGAGGAATGAATAATTCAATTTACTAGTCTATTTTGATGTCATGATGCCGATTGTGTTTAAGCATTTTTATACAAAGCATCACATTCATGTAAGTTTTTATATTATTGTACTGTAAACTGATATTTTTGTAATTAGTAATTTATTGTGAGCTCAAGTAAAGAAATATATAAATTTATATTGTTATTTTATTTACAACGTAATATACCTTTTTATGTTTGAAGACAAGCGAACGAGCGTTCAACTTGATGTTAAGTGGTCACTGCAACTTATGGACCCCTACATCTAACCTCGAACAGGACTGAAGTCCTATTTGAGCTCGTACATACATGCGTCACTACTCTCGAGGACTAAGATGGTCGCCTCGCTGCTTGTACCTGGCAACCACACCTATTCAACCAAAACGCAAGAATTGGTTTACGGGGCGTCGGTATGTTCCGATCGAACGAAGGTTCTGCCATCTAAAATTACCTTACACTTTATTGTAAAATTTTACAAAGCGTGGACTAAATGACAATGTCTGATATGCAGAGGGTCCACGTTCAATTCCCATCCAGGCAGACATTGATGAATTTAGATTTGTGTTCTGGGTTTGATTATTTTTATCCCCTTAATCAGTAAATCGTAAGTCAGAACACACACACAGTTAACACTGTGTTAACAACGGATATTATTGGCTGACACTTGACATTAAGATGTCAAGCGGTAGGAGGATATCTTATCAAACAAATATTGAGGGTGGTTCCCGAAAATTATGAATATACCCACATTTGGTATTGTGACGACCATCTGCTTCGTTAGTATAAAAGGAGTGCTCGGTGACCATTCGACAGTCTTCTTATAGTCTCGCTAGAGTTTTACCTACGTCTTGGTGAACTTAAGAACTGCTGCTACAAGATAGAGGAGGTTATCTCATATGTAACGACAGATGAGATGATTTGAATTGACTTAGTGAACAGGTGGGTAGATACCGAAGAGGAGGGTAGGTTCGCTGGAGGTGTTTCAGGGCCGATACTGAAATATTCAACACTGATGCTATAAAGTAGAAAATATTATCTCATATGTAACAGTAGAAGAGATGATTTGAATTGACTTAGTGAACAGGAGGGTAGGTACCGAAGATGAGGGTAGGTTCACTGGAGGTGTTGCAGGGCCAACATTGAAATATTCAAAACTGCTGCTATAAGGTAGAAAAGGTTTTCTCATATGTGACGGTAGAAGAGGTACCGAAGATGAGGGTAGGTTCGCTGGATGTGTTGCAGGGCCGACATTGAAAAATTCAACACTGCTGCTATAAGGTAGAAAAGGTTTTTTCATATGTGACGGTAGAAGAGATGGTCTGAATTGACTTGAGTGAACAGGAGGGTAGATACCGAAGAGGAGGGTAGTTTCGCTGGAGGTGTTGCAGGGCCGATACTGAAATATTCAACAATGCTGCTATAAGGTAGAAAAGGTTTTCTCATATGTGACGGTAGAAGAGATGATCTGATTTGACTTAGTTAACGGGAGGGTAGGTACCGAAGAGGAGTTACATTAGTAATACATAGTATTGCAATATTATTATAGGAGAGGAAAAACATTAAATAGCGTTTATGAACAAATGGTAATGACATTTAGTAAATATAACTCTAAGCAGTATGTTTTGTAATTAAGGCATTAAAAGGAATATAGAATAAAACAAGCTTTCAAGTAAACTACAGTTTATTCGTCCAACTTATCCAACCTTATCCAAGCCGACTCATCATTTATCACAAAACTGCTTATCACAGAAAAGTTAACAACCAGGATGTCTCTTCTGTATACATTTTAGACATTCTATTTAAATGTAGATAAAATTATTAATATTAATAAACATGAAACACAATGCAAGAATAACAATTTTATATATATTTATTTATAATGTTTTATTTCTGGTGTACAATAAAGAATATTTGTATTGTTTTGTATTGTACCACCAATCAAGATGGGTAATAAATAAAGTAATGAATATAATATAGTACTAAATGCAAGTGGTACTAAGATAATAAAACAAGATTAACGGTTGAAACTCATAAATTGTCCAAACATCATTATTCTATACAAAACCGACGTCGCAGACTTGATCCAACGATCCCAACACTGGACATAATTTTTCACTAATAATATTTCTGTCATTACTACTATTATTAATATTACTATCATTACTATTTCTATTTCTACATCTACATAATAAGAAGTTGAAGAGAAGTTAATACTTATTAATCGAATTGAAAAACGAGCATTTTTGCGATTTCCCCCGCGTGCACGCGTCTGCATTGATTTCAAAGAAGAAAGAAAGAAAAGAAAATTAATTTATTCATAATGAATATAACCCCACTCATATAAGTACCCCCCCCCTCCCCCGCCAACTCTACCTAGTCGCACGATTATGGTCCTTCAGATACAGTTATGGGGAACGTCAAATTTTTCCTTTATGCAACACAATTGGTCTTACATGCCGGTTGTGTGTCGACATATAGGAGACATTTTTGACATTTTGACATATACCCCGGGACATGAT
>DWKL01003044.1:0-11942 GCA_018249415.1 Phareas burnsi | reverse complement strand
ATGTTTCTTTTATGTATAATCTAACGTTATCAATATTTCATAACTCTATATATTGGGAAAACATATTGACGAATCAATATCAGTACAAGTATTTGAAAGTATATTAAAATAAGTAAATAAACTTTTTCATCATATGTTCCAAATATATAAAGTATGATTTTTGTTGTATGCAATGCAAATAGCAAAAAGATTACATATTCACCATAACCCACAGATTACAATGGTAAATATAATACATTTGTTATGTATTGCAAGCAACAAACGACCATAATTTTTCGAAATTAATTATCTCGTGCATTCAAGGTAAAGAGAAACATCATGTAGGTATGGGAGCACAACCGCTGTTTCTTTTCCTCTCTTATAACAGTGTTAAACGTCCCTTCGTTCTGGTTTCAAAGATCTGGAATGAGTGAAATTTACACGGGGCCTTTGAACTTGGTTCTCAGGAGTAGCTTCTCTGTGATCAATCCTAGGTTCAACCTACTTGAGGTTGATTCCAGGTGATCATGGGAGGCAGTGACCACTCATTATTGAGTGAACTACACGCTCATTTATCTCTTTTTTGTAACAGAACAAAAACTGTGGTGTGAATTATTTTTAAACTTTTGCAGCACGTGTACAAAATAGTAGCTACCGTAAAGAGTGAGCGATCAAGCAGAAAACTCAAAGGTTGCGGCTCCGAGTCCTTCCTTCACTTAATCATGAATCATGTTAATTACGCTACTAATATTACACAACTACAAAGTATTTGTTATTGTATCTATGTATCAAGGCAGGATAATATCATGTTTTCATATACTCCGACGAGTCTGCTTCCGATAGACATTTTTCTTCTGGTTGAAAATTATTACGCTGTAAAAAGCACAAGTAATATAGTCTGAAATGTGGAACGCCGCTTTTTATGCAATAGACGTACCAAACATTTATCCAGCTAATACTGCGTAGTCACTGCAAACTACATCGACACAACTGCATATGCTCTCCAATACTCCATCTAAGTTCTGTCACAGATGCGTTGCTACCCTCTTAATCTTTTATATCCTTCGGCAATGTCAACACCTGGGAAGTGAGTGGAAGTAATCGAGTCTGATGAGTACCCATTTCCCGGGGATATATATAATAATAAAAAAGAAATACCTCCTAGACTATTAATTCATAATATTGTAATATAGATTTAAATATTAAAATAAGCAAAGATTAGTAATAAAGTACATTCCCACTGTCTAGTAGATAGCAATGGATTCGCTCGTACTGTCGAGCCTAGTACTTCCTCCTGATGATCAGAGGATGTTCACCCCAAGAACCACCAGGTGGTCGATCGCAGAGGGGTATTGGCTCCTGATTGCTACCGCCTACATCTGAGGCCATCGCTGGATGCAGAAGGCACGGGACCGGTCGGAGTAGGGCCAACTAGGGGAGGCCTATCAAACAATGGATCTGCAAAGGCTAATGATGACATCTTGGATCACTTCTTACATATATAGTTTGACTTACAAAGGGCTAAGTTGTAAAGCCTCACATTAGTATATTTGCCTTGCCGCAACCTTCAAGCTAGAACACAGTAGCCTTACATGGTTGTTACTGAAAAAAAAAATCAGAAATAGTAGAAACCACGAATAATTCTACCACCTTATGTATATGTATCATGTGTCTGTTTACTTATTAGGTGTACAAATAAAGAGTATTAACATTATATTGATTATATTTATTCATCTATTCTACTAAAAGGCAGAAGGAGAATAAGGTAATTATACTGTGATAATTGAAATAACACATTGACGTTTTGTCACTATGTTCAGTAATAACTACATTAAACGGCTATGTTAAAAAATGTCATTAATGAAATTAAGTTACATTGACAAATATTATCATTGTTGTATATAACTATAATGACATGGCAATTTTATCATCATTAGAATTTAATTCTAATGATGATAAAAATGTCGTGTCACTATCGTGCGATTAAAATCCGGTTCAATCAATTATCGATATTACTCTGCTTATTAAAACATAATTCGTAACTATAAATAGTCTTGAAAAAGTTTTATTAAAAATCTTATTCGAACGTTTATAATAGCTAATTAGATAAACGCTTTTTACACTCGTAGCCTCACATTAAGATTCCCATTGCCGCAGCTGCTATGAATACAAATAAAAACTAGTACATAAACACCCAGACCTAGAAATGAAATCTAAATTCATTATTTAGATGTCTGTCTGGATGGTAATCGGACCAGGAAACATTAGCATGTCAGACCAGTATGTAAACCGTTACGCCGCACGGATTGTCAATTGACTCAAAATTACTTGTATTAATATATTATTACCTGATTAATTTAAAGGCGGTAAAAACTTCATTGTTCGACTACAGACAGCACCATCACACCTATTAATTTCTACCTTATAATAGAAGTGTTAAAAGGTTGCTGTATGTATCTCAGACATTTACGTGAAGTGTTCGCAGAAGTAGTAATGCAATTGACTTCAGGGAGTAGTTACTATTTTTAATTGTTTTCTGTAATCAACTGTCCATGGATAGCAGTGATCATCAAGGGACTGCGTGCTCATTTGCTACTTCTATCTATATAAATATGTCAATGTTCGTTAGTACAAAATCGATGTCTCAAAATTTTTTACCGATTGTTACAAAATGTTGACTCAGTGTTGTGTTTGACTACCCGCAGGTTTTTATATAGTTTCGATATTCAAATGTCGCGTCCGAAAAATAAAAACGCCTGGTAGGTAAAAAAACTTTTTTTAAGCTTTATCTGAATTATGTTTTTTTTTATTCTTATCAACGTTACTGAGCCACAGCAACGCCTGGTCGGGTACAGCCAATGTGCTATAAAAATAATAATTAATTCGTCCCTCGACAAAAATACCATAAGATCAGAAAGGTATAAAGATAATCGGTATTGAGATATTATGAGCACATAAGTATTAATTTAACTGCTTACGTTCTGATTAAGTTTTTTATAAAGATCTCCTAATAGCGGCATTTAGCCATGCTAACTTAGATTGCTAAGTTCTGACTAATTGAGTCATCAGTTCGCAGTAATTACAATACAAAGTGTTTAATGTGGTATTATTTATGCCGGCCATTGACTCCATCACGTCGTCTAGGGCGATGCATTCCCTTGCCCGCCATTACAAAATGTCTGTAACGGTGACGCTCGACGGCGTCACTTGCGACGTGACTCGTGTGCACATGGCTTTTTTCTAAGTTCTCTACGCCATGTATAAAGTGCTTGGTTCTTTGAAAATATATACGCACAGAGACAGACTTTATTTACATCTTTTTCCCGTGTGAACTTCAAAAATATCTCTAATTAACTAAAGTTTTTAAGAACTAGTCTATCCTATGTAAATGATAATGGAGACTTTATAAAAGTGATAAATAAAGTACTTGTTCATGTATTCATAAGCAGCAACGTAGCTATATAGTATTAAGAAGTAAAGTGCGAGTAGTTTTCGATTAAATATATAAGTAAATATATGAAATATTATTAAAGATTTATTTACATTAAGCAATCCAACGTTAGATACATGTGTTCCGTAGTCACGAATTTTATATAGAGATAGGAGTATTAAAGTTACTAAGTGCCCCATCATCCTCAATCTAATATTGCCTCACTTCTCGGCACAGTCTCCTCTCAGAATGAAAAGGGTTAGACTGTACCTCACCACGCTGGCGAGTGCGGATTGATAGATTACACAAATCTTTAAGAACTTAATGAAAAACTCTCATGCTTGTAAATTTCTACATTATGTTTTCCTTCGTCTTTAAAGCAAGTAATAATTGATTTATAATATGCGCGTGACTTCTAAAAATATAAACATGCGTACATTCGATTCAAAACCAGGATACCCGATGTGAGAGATCGAAATCTTACCACTAGGCTCTGTCTAACGTCTGCTATTAAGAGTACCATTTTAGTTTATTGCAAAATTATATAAAGCAGAAACGAAAATGACTATGGTTTAATAGTTAATAAAAGTAGCAAACAAGCATATGCTTCACCTAACGGTAAACGGTCACCGCCCCCCAACGACATCTGTAACCTATTCCATCAGGAATTTCACCTGAAGTTGATAACGGACGCGTTGCTTACCCCTGAAGGTTTAGTGGGTATATCCCATATACAAATAAGTCTAATTTATCCAAAATAACAGAACATAACAAGTATATATGCTATTGATATTGTGTTATAATTAATTATTATCGTAAGTAAATAAATTACTGTAACGAAATATTATTTTATAATGAATATAACTAAATATTTTTTATTATACAACATTGTAAATTTTGAAAGCCTTGACAGGTGGAATTTGGCGGACGTACCTAATGCAACAATCTAAATTTTAAACTACCCACGTACATGCAAGTAAAAATATTTGATTTGATTAGATTTTATTTGCTAACATAAGGCAGAAATAGATATAGCGTTGGTTGTGCCACTGTCAAATAACGTAGAATTGTTTTTATAGTATGCAGTCAGTCCACCTAACAGAGTAAGGGATAAGAGTAAGTGGACATCTGTCATCAGCCCCAAGTAAGATTGAAATCCTTGTTGGGATCAGCCACAGATGCATTAACACTCCCGAGGACTAAGTTGGAACGGGTCTTGTTTCTCCCTTACCACTTTAACATAGCTAATAAAGTGCGTAGGACAGGAACTACGAGAGTTTTATGGCCTTGGACGTTGGTTTTGTAACAATGCGGATAATTTTTTCGAACAATGTTAATAATAAAATAAATAATTAATTAGTTGTAAATACTTTATATACAACTAATCTGATTTTTGCGTATTTTACTTAGTTAAGGATTAAGGAGATAAGAATGATTGTCTAAGGTATTATTTTGAATGATCTTACATGTACATACATGACATGACTTTTTTCCATGTTTTACTGTGGAAAAATATTTTTACTATTTGTCCTCAAAAAAGTTTATTTTGATACATTTATGGCTATGTTCCTATTAAGTTCACTTTGAAAACAAGAAAATGTGTCGAATATAATTTTGCGGAAACGAAAGCGTTTTTTCAACCTCCCTCAGATAAGTGTAGTTGATCCATGATTAATACCATTAATATTCATTAATAACTAGACATAGGTAATTGAACTTACACAGAATTACACACTAACTAATATCACAGTAGTCAAATTAACTATGAAGTAGATTATTTTATGAAAACGTGTGACGTAATGTGTTTCCAAAACTAGACATTATTAATAGAAACATGCATCATATTATGAAATAATGAAACATACTTTTAAATGCACCATACACCTTGCCGACAATTTCTTTTGAAATTTTAATAATATACCCGGCAATTAACCTGCCAAATTTCATAACAATTATTTCAGTACATTTTCATACCTATTCCGTCCAATCAATATAAAATCTAATAATATTATTATCATGGATAATTAAAGTTAGACATAATATCAAATAAATTTCATTTAAAAGTAATTAAAGTTCAGTAATAACTATCACCTTTTAAACAGTAGCATTGCGGTCGTTCACCTGTGATAGGCTTCTGACATAAATACATAAAGCAGCAACATTTGACCAGTATGAATATGACCCCGTAACAGGTCCTATTGTGGCGGCAAATAGAGTACGCGTCGTGTCGAATCAGAAACGCGCATTGAAAAAGGCGATACGGGTCGGCTAACGGCTCTTGTGCTTTAACCCGTAGTCCTTTTGGGTAAGCCAGGGCAGTAGTAGGGGGATCTCCCTAGTGGAGCGTTACCCACAAACCTAGAACATATGGTAGTTATAAAGGGAATGCAATCGCTACGCTTGGTTGTTGTTCACATATATATTTTAACATGGTTAACTATTTGACGTATGCTTACAGAGAGATGAAAATAAGAAACTTACATTATGAATTACAAATTGAATTACATTACAAATTGAAAAGAAAAGACCACGGTGAAATATATGTATCTTTGTACACATATTTTCACACGGATCAAATTGCTTTCTCAATCAACATAATATATTTTCTGATGCGCTATGTTAATTAATTTATTGTTATTCAATAAATGTTGCGTACAATACGTAAACGTAAATAATTTATGAACAATTAATTAAATACATATATCAAATTAATTTACATTTTAAATACATTTACATTTAAATACATCAGATTATTTCAAATAGATATTGAAATAATATTTAATCTTTATTGGTAATTTGATGAATATAACATTGCGTGTAAGTATAAGCCGCATAATATAATATTTATAACGAAAAAAATAAGAATATCATTAGTTTACAGACAAAAGAAAGTACAATCTAACTTTTGATATTTTTAAATATCAACGTGTAGAATTTATCGAAGAAGTCCGTCAGATGCAATACTTAGTGTAAAGAAAGCAGTTTATTTACATTTTCGTGATAAAATACCCATATAACCCGAGTCGTAACTAGTATAATTACATCGATATGCACTTCGTTATTCCACGTCATAATATTCGATGTAGCAGGTCGGTTTTCATTAAAACAAGAAAATTCATTAACAATTTAGTAGTCGGAGCTGCTGTTGCGCGGCGTCGCGGGGAATGAACTATTATGGCTACAGAAACTCTCACTTGCTTGTGTTGTGATGCTGTCGATACACTTTCCTGTGCGCCTGCGTGACTGGACTGCTGCGCACGCGCCGGTGAAATATCGCACTGATGTAACACACCCCAATTGCATTATCCTGCAGCAAAACGACGACAATGGAAACGTCAATGACACCACATTACCGGTAACGTCGTTTTCTCTTTTCTAATGTATTTGTAACTCTTTTTAAAATGGAGAAGCTTTAACCAAACATATTGTCACCTGATACTGACGCATTGTATCAATTGCATTTCAATGTTATATTATTTCAATGCTACATTATACGCTACAGTGCCGCTGGTATATTATTCGTGAATAATTCATATAATAAGATAAATAAATAAGCAGTATTTTTTTTTTAATTCGACTTAATGTCTTACTATCAACTAAAGGTAAAGAGTTACCTACGATTTACGCTACGATATTGCCACATCTGATATATCGCATGCGGCGAGCGTTTCGATTGAATTACAAATTGGAAACGAACAATGCCCAACTTGTGACGAGACGAATCGGATGCATTACGTCACGACTTTTGTAATCACTATAATCATAAGGGCTCAAATGACAGGTGCTGATTGCGGTCTAGGTAACTTGCTCTCACTTCTTTTCAGTAATTTAGTTGAGATGTTAAGTTTCAGTATCACACAGGCCGCACAGTTAAACAGTCTGGACAAACGCAACAAAGTACGTATAGATATTTTACCAAGAATTCGCTTGAACTTTTGAATAATGATCAGTTGTAATATTCGAATTCTTTATAAATTTAACTACAATAAAGATTGAATGCCGAAGAATACAAAATATGATACCATCGAATTGTAATTAATTGGATCGTTTAGCGGTATTCTCGCGTCCAGCGCAGCCAATTTGTGTAGCATTGCATTTTATTTGCGTTACATTAGGTGAGGTGTACGTTCTTAGTCGGTCACCTTGCAATAAAGTATGGTGGTCGCGTCGGGCGCAGGGCGAGAGTGGGCGACCTCATATAGCTTGCGCGGGAGGCGTTTCCTTTATTTGTTGGTTGTTCGCCGCGTGATTGTGTCGTGCCACAGGACATCATGCGGACATTGATGGTAAGTGTCGCTTCAGATACAAGGCCGACTGCATATTTTGCAAAATCATCAAATTTTACATAAAAAGACTCTTTTTTTATTTTACTCATCCCGATTAATATTTAATTAAATTTTAGAATAAATACAATTCAATCATATTTTACAGCATGATTTTTGCAGTTGGTTAATTATTGAAAATAATATTTTAAATTTTATATCACTGTTATTTTTATTAATAATCGAATACAGATTATTAATTTACAACTTGCATTACAACATTAACTTAAAAGCTTTTATTCAATTTAAAGTAAGCACGATCTAAAGAAAAGCTTGATGGTAATGAGAAAAAAGATAATGATTTGAAACATATGGATCAATAAATTACAGTGTGTAAATCGAATTCAGGTCGGTATCATATAACCGGCATTGATAGTAGGTATTGGTTTCGCTCCAGCCTTGAATCTATTGAGAGCTGGGAAGGCTACAAAATTAATGCACGGAGCTAACCTTTCAACGTGCAAAGAATGTTGCCCTTCTTAATTTATAAGCGGAACTATTTGTAAATGCGAGCGTAATTTAGCGATTTAGTACATGTCATATATATAGTTATTACGTAACTGGCAAATGCCTTACCGGTTACGTTACTTCACTGGGCTGCAATGTTATTGCTAACAGGGTCGAATGCTAGGAGTAGATACAGAAGTTGATAAGCGTAACCGGACAGTTTCAACAGTATGAAATGTTCCGTTCACTGCATATGCTTAAATATAATATAATACTGCACCGAACTCATACTCCAGTGTCGTTAATCAATAAAACGATAAAAATTCCACAGCCGTAGATCGTTTCACAAAATTAGTAAACGTGAGATTTTTTGAAAAAAATACCTACAACCATTAGGTATCAATTTAAGATCGACTTATATGGTTACATAAAATTTTATAGAAACATTTCAACAGCAAACAATGTTTTATAGTTATCAACATATTGCAACGTTTTGTGCGTTGCGAAACCGGAGTAGTAACTATTCTATAAATATTAATTGACACTTTAGCCTCTAAAATATATTCATAGCATTGAAGTAGCAACCGAGCATGCAAACCACTGGTATGTAGCCATTGCTGCCCATGGACATCTGTAATCAACCTCTAATAGGGTGACTGCAGCCGCGTCGCAACCTCTGAGAACTGAGTTGGAATGTTTCGTGTTAGTATAGAGAAACCCTTAGCACACCCTTCAAACCAGAGCATAGCAACGTTTAACAATGCTTATAAAACAGACATAGACGTGGCGGTAATTCCTCTAGAGTCGAACCACATAGGATTCTGCTACCTCTAATATTTTTGATAAAGCCTTCTCGTAGCACGTTTTATATACGCATACAAAAGACTTCAACGAGTATTAGAAAAGCGCAAGTTACGAACTTAATAAAGATGAGCTTCGACTCTACTCGAGCATCTCCATACAAGGTTTTGAATATATAATACATTTTTTTGGGATAAAAAATACTTTATAAAAATATAAACGTAAAGAGAAAGACATAAAATAAAGAAAAACAGATTTTTACTTTTTGTTATCGTGCAAGTGAGCAGTATAAACTGAAATCTCAGACGTTCTCTACTATAAATATGCTTTTCCGCTTAATATAGCAATATAATAAGAGTTTTAACCAATTATGTTATAAAAATAGAAAAGCTAAATGAATAGCTACTATAACCACAAGATATAATTACAATTATATATCGATTGATTGTTGGGTCAAATTATCATTTAAAAAAGTATAATATTAAATTTAAAAATTTACGTCGAATCGCCCATTAAAACACTCGTTCTAGCGAACAAAAGTCTTTGGTGTGTCATCACATAACACAGTATGTAGGTATTCCAATAGATCTCGCTTGGAGTGATAGCAAATCCGCTTCGTTTCAGATTATTTTAGTACTTAACAGTTATTTTCGCACATCTCAATTGTTCAATGATGTGAATAAAATCGTATTTTGATTTACGTTAACGATAGTTTTGCAATCCAAACTAGTTCTGGCCATAAAAACCGCAAAGGTATGTAAAATCTACCAGTCTGCACTTAGACTACTTGGTCGGATTTAGGCTCACCGTTCTTATTCCGATGAAGACGAGATCTCAATAGAGATAGTAGAAGAATGGTTTTGAATGTCACTTTTAATAAGTTGTAGAATAATCGTTCGTCTGGAGAAGTACCAACGCCGCCCTCATAATCCGCCGTAAAGCAGTTGTCGTGTTTCGGTTGGAGAGGTGTGGTTGCCAGGCACACATATAGCGAGGCGACCATCATAGTCCTCAGGAGTAGTGGCGCATCCATATGCAACCTCAAACGGAACTTCGGTTTTGTTTGAGGTTGGATGTAGGTGTCCATGGGCTGCGGTAATCACTTAACATCAGGTGGCCTGCATGCTCGTTTGCTACTTTACAAACGTAAAAAAAAAAACTTTATTTTGATTACTAATTAGTATATCATGTAAGTAAGTAATATAATTTATTACATATTTCATGTCTTTTATTATCATTCACTGTCTCACTGTAGTTACAACCCATGATATAAATAAGGAACATTACGTTTTGCTCCTATTACCAATAGAGCACACAAATCCTATTGCATACCTTGACTCATTAAGTCGCATATGCCGCATCGAAACATCAAAATTAAAGACGCCATTTTGTTTTTTTTATTTTAATCTACCCAGCGTCAATGGCGCTATGAAAACGAGTCTAACGAGACCTCATATGTTAAACTCTATTAAGTCAGTTAGGCCATAGCACAAAGATATAAACATACACATATATATACACTCAAAAAATCCCTATATTTTCCCCTATTTTCCCTTTTAATCCCTATATCTCTAATTCTGTTGCACTCTGGTAAATATAAGCTAAATCGCCTCCAATTTTGAATATTTACCAGGAATGTCATATTAAATTGGTATAGGATTAGTCGAATGCGATTTGCGGTACAAATGGTACAAAAAAAGGACTAAATTCTAACTCGATCTTTGTTTGTTTTTTGCAATTTTTTGTACAATTCATGAAACCGGTGAGGCCATAGCACACGACAAAAAAATAGACTTGTATACACACATGCCTTCAAAAATCCCTATATGTACCCTCCTTCTGTCGCAGTTGGGCAATATAAGCTAAATCCCCTCCAATTATGAATATTTA
This sequence comes from Phareas burnsi, assembly GCA_018249415.1. Classification (NCBI taxonomy): domain Eukaryota; kingdom Metazoa; phylum Arthropoda; class Insecta; order Lepidoptera; family Hesperiidae; genus Phareas; species Phareas burnsi. Next base: position 1,073 of record DWKL01003044.1, on the reverse strand, counting down.
CTAGGAATTTCATATTAAATTGATTTAGAATAAATCGAATGCGATTTGCGGTACAAATAGTACAATAAATGGGCTAAATTCTAAATCGAGCTTTGTTCGTTTTTTTGCAACGGCAGAGAGCAATTGACTGTGATTCGTCTGCCTACGTATGGAAATTCGGAAAGTTTTGTGACCCAGTTTTATGTTTGTGATAAAAAACGAAATTATTTATTACACAAGTGCAATATAATTTGAGACCTTGTCGGCGTAGTCATATTGATTTGTATCATATTTGCCAACGCGTGGAGAGTTTGTTAACGATAATGGTATAGTGAGTATATTATTATAAAATATACAAATTATAAATTGGTGTTTAATCCGTTAGGTCAAGTTTACTGATCATCACAGGTTTTTATGGCGACTGCTCGTAGCTGTGTGTGTATCTGCAGTAGATTTTTTGAAACAAGGTAAGTGGTTATGCAAAGTTAGGAAAGAACTACATCGCAACAATCCGCGACCAACATGTATGCCAAGACATGCAGTGTACAACGATCTCCCTCCCGCCCATTTCTTAAAAGATTTTACAAAAAGAAATCATTTACAGACTAATTACATATTGTAATAACATACAATTGTAAATGTTTAGCGTAGTGTTAGTGTTATCACACTGGTGGGTATATTTAAAGTTAATGCATCTGCCGAAGATTGCGAATAGAATAGATGTTTTTATATGTCTCGTGACACAGTGAACGTCATAGTTTTACCGCTTATTAAATTTGGTTCCAACCCTTTTTATGTCCCACGGCTGGGCACGCATTTCTCCCCATGACTGGGGAAGGCCTAGAGCACACTCCACCACGCCGCTCTAATGCAGATTGGTAGAGATACGGGTTAGTGGTCAAACCATCCACAAGGCCTCCAACTAGATTTAACAACTGTTATCCATTGATGAAAACCGGAACCAACAGCTTTACGTGCGCGCCGAAGCACGGAAGCGCGCACGAAATTTAGCCGTTTGCGGTCACCCAACCAAGTTCCGACCGCGCCCGACGTTGCTTAACTTCGTTGATTGGTTACGATCTACGTAAACCGCG